>JAFMTC010000066.1:725858-742290 GCA_018845635.1 Nicrophorus orbicollis | reverse complement strand
TAGGATGCCTTGCCAAATTATCAAAGGTAATTAACGATGAACTTATTTTTATTATATGAACTTATTGGAGAGTGGAAAACTAAGATCAAGTAATAACTGTATAATGATAATGCAGAACACTGAAAAAATCATAGTATTCAATAAGTTACTTCAATACATGTTAATTATAACTTATAACTGGTCCTTTGAGAGTTATTATTTAAATTACAGTGTGATTTTAAATTGCTGTGTTTCAGAAAGTCCACACTTCAAACGTGGTAGTTTATGGTAAGTATATTAATGTCGTAAAAAAAAATATTGCATTCGAAATATTAACTGCAACAATCAATCTTTTATTTGATTTTATTTTATATAAAATAAATATTAATTTGAAGCAATTGACTCATAACCACAACAATATAAGCAATTTTGCGGTAACACCAATCAACGTTTTCATAATTTATATTATTTAAAAGGAAATCGTATATTTTTTATCGTCCAAGATTAGCTAATAACAATGTATATTTATTTTTATAAATTACACTGCAACATTACATAGTTTTAATCAAATATTTAATTAATTTTCATGCCTGATTTATATGTTCAACAATCGGATTATATATACATTTCTTCTTCTTAAAAATAAAACGGATTTGCAAACAGAGAAACCCTACTTATTACATTTTCTAAAGCTGCAATTTATTACAAAAGATAACGAAAATATTTTCATTAGCATATACGTAACATTAAAATATTATACGTATGTTGCTTATGTTATAAGTATAACTATGATGCAAATTATTTCACTATTATGTCAGACTTAAGATAATATTTAATGTAAGAAATTATGTTACTTAATTATTGTTGTAGACTGCCCTTCGAATGTACCTAAGGACACTGATAGCAGATGTGTAAGTAAGTAGTTATAAATAAATCATTAAAAAAACAGTTAATAATTGAAAACTGTTAATATAACGTTTCAGTGGTCAACGATACTACCGCAACACCAGAATCCAATGAATGTAATGTATTTATTTATTATATACTAAAGTGTTGCAATAATTGAAACTTTTAGATATGGTACCACGATTCAATTCATGAGGATGCTTCAAAATATGGACTATTATTGCAAGATTCTACGCAATACTTGATGATGATCTCAGAAAAACTGGATTTTATTTTAACATGAAGATTTCTTATTATACTTATTTAATTATTTATATATAGTATTAAATTTAACTTATTTTGCTTTAATAATAGAAATATTTGTATACTTTATATATTGTTTATCAAAAACGTCTAATTATATTGCTTATTTTATAATCACTTTTGCCTTATGTGTGGTCAATAAATATGTTTAATAATATAAAAGGGCAGAAAAACTAATGGCTTCTACTACAATAGCATTACATTTTATTTAGTTTTTATATTTATATCATATTGAGTTTACATTTTCTTGTGGGTTTTGTTACAATAAACGATATTTATTTATGCTATAGCAAAATAGATTTATAACATCACAGATGGGCAAAAAATTATTTTCTATTTCACCAGTGATTAGATTGAATACCTTTGTTATGTTAGAACAATTATTTATATTTTTAACGAAGTAGAATACTTTTATAGAAGACTTTTTCGTAATGAAATCTCATTATAATGTTAAATCAAAATTCTCTCGTTTTTCTTATATATTTTTTTTCCTAAAAGTCATCAAAGGGCTAGTTGTTAGTGGGCAACAGTTCTAAAATAAGTGTTTGCACGATGGTTGATTTACTTAATGCTCGAATGGACAATTGTAACCAGACACATACCAAAATATACATATAATTGCATTTGCTTTTTAATGGAAAATGCTATACAAATTCAATTTAATAGATATTCAACTAAAAAAATATGTATAATGTGCAACGTTATAATGCTTTTAATATATTTCCCGAAAGGATGTATGGGTTAGATAGTTTGTCTTATCTTAGTGGCAATTTGTTGGTACATCAGAGAAGTACAATTTCGATTCATTTATAGTGAACGTACGTTCGAAAATGGACGCGTTTAAAATAAATCGTTGTGTTCATATTTTCATATTAGTTATGTTCATGTGTTTTGGCAATTTAAGTGCTCAAGTAACGAAATGTGAAATAACCGAAGATTGCAAAATCATTTGTAGACAAAACGCTGCCCTAAAATTAAAGTATAATACCACATGCAAACGTTATAAACAAATCGAATTTCAAGATACTGATATTAATAGTTGTAAATTAAAAAATGTGAAAGGTTATTCACATCGATATCTCGATTTGACTAGAATTATCAATATACAGAATGTAAGTGATGCAATAAAAGGATTAGATACGCAAAGATTGCGTATATACCATAGTAATATTAAAGAACTGAAAACCGGTATGTTTAAAGAAAGCAAAATATTCTATGGAATAGGACTAATATCGAATAATATAGAGGTTTTACAACGAAAATCGATTCCTATTGCAAAATGGGTATTTCTTGACCAAAATGTAATTGAAACCGTAACAGTTGATATGTTTGCTGAAATATCATATGTAAAATACTTGTTTTTAAGTAGAAATCTTATAAAAAATATTACTGCTTCATCGTTCAAGGGTTTAAAAGCAGTTCATTTAGATTTAAGCTATAACCAAATAGAATATTTAGAAGGCAGCTCAATTCCCGAAGTTAAAAATTTGTTCCTGAATAACAATAAACTGAAATCAATACATTCTCAAATGTTCGTTAACATTTTGTATACAAATGTACTTGAAATTAGCTATAATAATATCACAAGTTTCAACTTTAAAAACTGCGAGTTCGAAGCACTAAATATGAGTTACAATAAAATTACCAAAATATCACAAAATTCTTTTGCATGCACGAAGGTGTTAAAAGAAATATCACTTTCAAATAATCTGATCGAATTGCTGGAAATAAAATCAATACCGACGGTGGAATATCTTAACTTAAGTTATAATTTACTTACGTCCATTGAATCATACATGTTCTCTGATCAGGATCATCTCAGGTACCTGGATATAAGACACAATTGTATTGACCAGGTAGATTTCAACTTGATCAAACGAGTGCTCATTTCCTTTGGGTTCTTCAATCAAAAGTGTACATTCAATAATGATATAAATTTGAAACGGAAAATTATATTTATTGTTATTAATGTTGTTATATCCGTATTTGTTGCTGTTATTGTCGCTCTTTCAATTATTTATTCAAGTGAGTATATTATAAGTTACATTGAAAACATAATGATTTTAATAAATGTTTTAGGAAGCTTTACCAAATCATCAAAGGTAATTAACGATGAACTTATTTTTATTATATGAATTTATTGGAGAGTGGAAAACTAAGATCAAGTAATAACCGTATAATGGTAATACAGAACACTGAAAAAATGGTTGTTTACATTAGATTTAACATGTTTGTTCCGTCTTTTATGTAATATAATCATAGTATTCAATAAGTTACTTCAATACATGTTAATTATAACTTATTTAAATTATAATATTTTTTTACATTGTTGTGTTTCAGAAAGCCCAGACATCAAACGTGGTGGTTTATGGTAAGTATAAAAGTATAATCGATCGCTAATTTGATTTCGTTTAAACTTATGTCTCATTAAAATTATTGTATTCCCATATTAACTACAATAATTAATGTTTTATTTGATTTTATTTTATGTAAAATAAATATTAATTTGAAGAAATTGACTCATAACTACAACAATATAAGCAATTTTGCGGTAACACTAATCAATGTTTTCGTAATTTATATTATTTTAAAGGAAATACGTATATTTTTTATCATCCAAGATTAACTAATAATAATGTATATATTTTTATAAATAACATGGTTTTAATCAAATATTTAATTAATTTTCTTGTTTTATTTATATGTTCATCAATCGGTTGTCAATATATATATATACATTTCTTCTTCTTAAAAATAAAACGGATTTGCAAAACAGAGAAACCCTGTTTATTACATTTTCTAAAGTTGCAAGAATTTTGCTTTTAATTATTGAATATCAAACAATATTTATCTTTTGGTGGTCGTTAACTATTATGCAAATTATTTTACATTTATGTCTGACTTAAGGTAATATTAAATGTAAGAAATTGTGTTACTTAATTATTATTGTAGATTACCCATCCAATGTACCTAAGGACACTGATAGCAGATGTGTAAGTAAGTAGTTATAAATAAACCATTAAAAAAAACAGTTAATAATTGAATATTAAATTTTAGTATCTGCAAACGAGTATGAAGGTAAAAAAGTCAACTAATGTAATAATTGATTACAGTTAATATAACGTTTCAGAGATCGACGATATTGGTGAAATACGTGAATCCAATGAATGTAATGTATTTATTTATTATTTTTAAAGTGTTGCAATAATTGAAACTTTTAGATTTGGTACCTCGATTCAATTCATGAGGATGCTTCAAAATATGGACTATATTTGCAAGATTCTACGCAATACTTGAGGATGATCTCAGCAAAACTAGATTCTACATTAATGTGAAGATTTCTTAACATATGGAACTTGTTTAATTATTTATATATTACTAAATGTTACTTATTATAGTTTAAGAATAGAAATACCAGTAGACTTTATTCATTACTCATCAAAAACGTCTAATTACATTGCTTATTTTACAATCACTTTTGCCTTATGTGTGGTCAATAAATATGTTTTATAATATAATAGGGAATAAAAAATAATGGTCTAATGCCCTGCAATACCATTTTATTTTATTTGGTTTTACATCATATTAAGTTTACATTTTCTTATGGTTTTTGTTACAATAAACGATATTTATTTATGCTATAGCAAAATATATTCATAACATCACAGATGGGTAAAAATGAAGGCGCCTTTTCCTTTTCACCAGTGATTAGATTGAATACCTTCGTTATGTTAGAATAATTATTTATTTGTTTAACGAAGTAGAATACTTTTATAGAAGACTATTTAGTAATGAAATCTCATTATAATGTTCTATCAAAATTCTCGTTATGCAAACTAAATTTGTTTATTTATTTTAAATTTTCTACCAATTTGCTTATAAATGAATAATTATAGATCTGTCGTTTTTCTCATATATACATTTTTTCTTTCTCTTTTCCATGACTATTATCACCATTTCATTAAACTACATTGTAAGGTTTGATAGTCCTTATAATCGTATTTAGTTAACTCATAGCCTCTACCCTCGGGGATACACAGGTTCGAATCCTGGTTAGACCAAAAATAGAACACAGATTCCTATGATAATTAAAGTCATCAAAGGGCTATTTGTCAGTGGGCAACAGTTCTAAAATAAGTGTTTGCACGATGGTTGATTTACTTAATGCCCAAATGGACAATTGTAACCAGACACATACCAAAATATATATATATAATTGCATTTCCTTTTAAATGGAAAACGCTATACAAATTCATAATAGATATGCAACTAAAAAAATATATATAATGTGCAACGTTATAATGCTTTTAAACTATTTCCAGAAAGGATGTGTGGGTTAGATAGTTTGTCTTATCTTAGTGGCAATTTGTTGGTACGTCAGAGAACTACAATTTCGATTCATTTATTGTGAACGTACGTTCGAAAATGGACGCGTTTAAAGTAAATCGTTGTGTTTATATTTTCATATTAGTTATGTTCTTGTGTTTTGGCAATTTAAGTGCTCAAGTAACCAAATGTGAAATATTTGAAGGATGCAACATCATTTGTAAAAATGATGCTATACTAGAATTAAAATATAATACTACATGCAAACATTATGAAGTAATCAAATTTCAAAAGACTGATATTAGTAAATACAAATTACTGAATGTGAAAAGTTATTCATTTGATTATCTCGATTTGGATCGAATTAGCAATATAAATATTGTGGGTTATTATATAAGAGGTTTGAATATTCAACAGTTGCGGATATTTGGTAATAATATTAAAGAATTAAAACCGGAAATGTTTGAACCAGGACAAACTTTTAATTTGATATCACTAAATTTCAATAAAATGCAGGTTTTACAACGAAAATCCATTCCTAAGGCCAAATGGGTGTATCTAGAAAACAATTTAATTAAAACAATAACAGAAGATAAGTTTGTTGATATATCACATGTGCAATACTTGTTTTTAAGTAGAAATCTTATACAAAAAATTACTGCTTCATCATTCAAGGGCTTAAAAGCATTTAATTTGGATTTAAGCTATAACCAAATAGAATATTTAGAAGACAGCTCAATTCCCGAAGTTAAAAATTTGTACCTGAATAACAATAAACTGAAATTAATACATTCACAAATGTTCGTTAACATTTTGAATACAAAGGTACTTGAAATTGGCTACAATTATATCACAAGTTTCAACTTTAAAAACTGCGAGTTCGAAGCACTAAATATGAGTTACAATAAAATTACCAACATATCACAAAATTCTCTTGCATGCACGAAGGTGTTAAGAAATGTATCACTTTCAAATAATCTGATCAAATCGCTGGAAATGAAATCAATACCGTCGGTGGAATATCTCAACTTAAGTTATAATTTACTTACGTCCATTAAATCAAGCGTGTTCTCTGATAAGAAACATCTTATGTACCTGGATTTAAGAAACAATTGCCTTGACCAGGTCGATTTGAATTTGATCAAACAAGCGCTCATTTCATATGGGTTCTTCAATCAAAAGTGTATTTTCAATAATGGTATAAATTTGAAATGGAAAATTATAATTATTGTTATTATATCCATATTGGTTGCTGCTATTGTCGCTTTTTCAATTATTTATTCAAGTGAGTATATTATAAGTTATATTGAAAACATAATGATATTAATCAATATTTCAGGACGACTTGCCAAATCCACAAACGTAAGTTTTCAGAGAACCGATCTTATTATAGTCATAGTATTTCGTTCTTGTCAATGTTCACTTACATTTCAAAAGTTATATCAAATATCATTTAAATTATAGTTTGGTTTTAAATTATTGTGTTTCAGAAAGTCCAGACGTCAAACGTGGTGGTTTATGGTAAGTATAAAAGTATAATCGAAATGATTATTTGATTTCATTTAAAGGTCTTAATAAAATTATTATATTCGCATAAAAACTACAATAATCAATGTTTCTTCTATTTTTATATTAAAGAAAAAATTTAAATCAATCGAAAATTACAAACTCATGATTTATATATGCTACTTTTTTTTGATATAAAACAAAAGGATTGTAATAGAGCATTGACTCAAATGTGATGCTATTTTGCGGTAATTCTTATCAATTATTTCCACAATTTATGTTATTTTAACGGAAATATGTGTTATTTTTAGTTTCGAAAGTTTTGTCATATCATCATTACAATTTAATTTATAAATTACTTGGTGAAATATATGAATCAACAACGCACATTACATCCAATACTGATTATTAGTGTTTGTACAATAAACGGTTTTCGAATCTAAACTCTCACATAAAACAATACAAAATAATTGGACTTGAAATAATAATATTGGCGACTCATAGCCGAATGGCTTGAGTCGTCGTCCGCAAAATTTGGGGTCCCGGGTTCAAACCCTGGTACTTCCAAATATTTGCAGCCATCAAAATGAAGTAGTTGTCAATGGGCAAAGGTTCCGAACAAGTGTCTGCAACGACGTGGTGATTTGCTGAATGTCCGATTTGAATAGATTGCAAATATTGTTGCAAAAAGACAAAAAAATGTATAATTTATTGGCTAGTGAAAACAAAATACAATTCTAAATATAAATAATAATAACCAAAATAAAGCAAATCAAAATAAATTTAAAAAAATATTCCATTCTAAATTAACAAAATAACAGTAATAACAATTACCGAAAGGCTGGCCAAAAATAATCCGGTTTCGAATAACCCAGAAACATTACTTATAACATTTTTTTTTAAATTTTAATTTATTGTTAAGGTTCAACGCAAATATTCTAATATGTTAACTTGAAGATTATTTAAAATCTTATAATGTAGGAAGTAATATTACTTATTTACTGTTGTAGACTACCCTTCAAATGTATTTATTACCACTGACGGAGGATACGAAGGTACGTAATAGCAAATAAATCAATTAATAGACAATTAATAATTGAGTATTAAATTTTAGATCCTACAAACGAGTATGAAGGTAAGCAAAACAAAAAAGTAATAATTAATTACAGTTAATACAACGTTTCAGAAATCAACGATATTGGTAAAATACGAGAATCCAATGAATGTAATGTATTTATTTATTATTTTTTAAAGTGTTGCATTAATTGAAACTTTTAGATATGGTACCTCGATTCAATTCATGAGGATGCTTCAAAATATGGACTATATTTGCAAGATTCTACGCATTACTTGATGATGGTTTCAACAAAACTAGATTTTATATTAATGTGAAAATTTCTTAATATATGGAACTTATTTAAATATCTATATATATATATATATATTATTAAATGTTACTTATTATAGTTTAAGAATAGAAATACAAGTAGATTTTATTCATTAGTTATCAAAAACGTCTAATTACATTGCTTATTTTATAATCACTTTTCCTTTATGTGTGGTCAATAAATATGTTTAATAATATATAAGGGTAGAAATACCAAGCTTCAATTACCCTTTGCGACAATAGTAGTATATTTTATTTATTTTTTGTATTTACACCATATTGGGTTTACATTTTCTTGTGGTTTTTGTTAAAATAAACGATATTTATATATGCTATAGCAAAATAGATTTATAACATTACAAAAGGACACAAATTAAAGTGCTCTGTTCTGTTTCTTCACTGATTCGATTCAATACCTCTGCTATATTAGAACAATTATTTATTTTTTTAACGAAATAGAATACATTTAAAGATGAGTTTTTGTAATGAAATCTCATTAATGTTAAATCAAAATTCTAATTGCACAAACTAATTTTCTTTATTTATTTTCTTTTTTCTATCAATTTACATATAATTTAATTTTAATTAAAAGTTTCATAATAAAATAGCGGTTTTAAAATAAGTGTTTGCAGAATGCTTGATCCATTCGGACATTAAGTAAATGTCGTAGTAACAAGACACATACCAAAATATATATATATATAATTGCATTTGCATTTTAATAGAAAAAGCAATACAAATTCAATTTAATAAATATTCAATAAAAAAATACGTATAATGTGCAACGTTTTAACTATTTTAAACTATTTTCGGAAAGGATGTGTGGGTTAGATAAGACAAAATAGGGGACATTTGTTGGTATGTCAATGGACTAGAATCTCTATGCATTTGTAGGTAACGTTCGTTCGAAAATGGACGTGTTTAAAGTAAATCGTTTTAGTGTCAATATTTTGAAATTAGTAATTTTCGTGTGTTTTGGTAATTTAAGTGCTCAAGTACCGAAATGTGAAATAACTGAAGATTGCAACATCATTTGTAGACAAAACGCTGCACTAGAATTAATGTATAATACCACATGCAAACATTATGAACAAATCGAATTTGAAGATACTGATATTAATAGTTATACATTTAAAAAATTGAAAGGTTATTCATATCGACATCTCGAGTTGATTAGAATTATAAATATACAGAATGCAAGTAATGCAATAAAAGGATTAAATACGCAAAGTTTGCGTATATACTATAGTAATATTAAAGAACTGAAAACCGGTATGTTTGAAAGAAGCAAAACATTCGATATAATATCACTATCTTGGAATAACATGGAGCTTTTACAACGAAAATCGATTCCTATGGCAAAATGGGTATATCTTGGCTTTAATTTAATCAAAACGGTAACAGTAGATATGTTTGTTGACATATCGTTTCTGGAATATTTGGATTTATGTGGAAATCTTATAAAACATATTACTGCTTCATCATTCAGGGGATTAAAAGCATTTAATTTGGATTTAAGCTATAACCAAATAGAATATTTAGAAGACAGCTCAATTCCCGAAGTTCAAAATTTGTTCCTGAATAACAATAAACTGAAATCAATACATTCTCAAATGTTCGTTAACATTTTGTATACAAAGGTACTTGAAATTAGCTACAATAATATCTCAAATTTCAATTTTCAAAACTGCGAGTTCGAAGCACTAAATGTGAGTTACAATAAAATTACCAAAATATTACAAAATTCTCTTGCTTGCACGAAGATGTTAACAAATTTATCATTTTCAAATAATCTGATCAAATTGCTGGAAATGAAATCAGTACCGATGGTGGAATATCTTAACTTAAGTTATAATTTACTTACGTCCATTGAATCAAGCGTGTTCTCCGATAAGGATCATCTCAGGTACCTGGATTTAAGAAACAATTGCATTGACCAGGTAAATTTGAATTTGATTAAGCAAGCGCTCATTTTCTTTGGGTTCTTCAATGAAAAGTGTATATTCAATAATGATATAAATTTGAAATGGAAAATTATATTTATTGTTATTAATGTTGTTATATCCGTATTGGTTGCTGTTATTGTTGCTCTTTCAATTATTTATTCAAGTGAGTATATTATAAGTTACATTGAAAACATAATGATTTTAATCAAATATTTCAGGACGACTTACTAAATCCACAAAGGTAAGTTTTCAGAGAACCGAACTTATTATAGTCATAGTATTTCGTTTTTGTCATTGTTCACTTATATTTTAAAAGATATATCAAATATTATTTAAATTATAGTTTGGTTTTTAATTATTGTGTTTCAGAATACCCAGACACCAAATGTGCTAGTTTATAGTAAGTATAAAAGTATAAACGAAACGATTATTTGATTTCGTTGAAACAATGTCTTAATAAAATTATTATATTCGCATAAAAACTACAATAATCAATGTTTCCTCTATTTTTATATTAAAGAAAAAATCTAAATCAATCGAAAATTACAAACTCACGATTTATATATGCTACTTTTTTTTGATATAAAACAAAAGGATTGTTATAGAGCATTGACTCTAATGTGATGCGATTTTGCGGTAATTCTTATCAATTATTTCAACAATTTATGATATTTTAAAGGAAATATGTGTTATTTTTGGTTCGAATGTTTTGTGATATCATCATTACAATTTAATTTATAAATTACTTGGTGAAATATATGAATCAACAATGCACATTACATCCAATACTGATTATTAGTATTTGTACAAAAACCGGTTTTCGAATCTAAACTCTCACACAAAGCAATACAAAATAATTGGACTTGCAATAATAATATAAGATAATTTATTGGCCAGTGAAAACAAAATATAATTTGAAATATAAATAATAATAACCAAAATAAGGTAAATCAAAATAATGTTAAAAAAATACTCAATTCTTAATAAACAAAATAACAATAATAAAAATGACAGAAAGGCTGGCAAAGGGCTATCGACCGTTGGCCTTTCCGCCAATAGATTCGAAAAATCCGGTTCTGAATAACCCTGAAACATTACATTTAACATTATCTTAAATTATAATTCTCCTTTATAATAATAAAGGATCAACGCAAATATCTTAATATGTAAACTTGAAACATTATAATATTTTTGCTATAGATTATTGAAAATCTTATAATGTAACAAGTAATTTTACTTATTTACTGTTGTAGACTATCCTTCAAATATATGTATTACCACTGACGGAGGATACATAGGTACGCAATAGCAAATAAATCAATTAAAAGACAATTAATAATTGAGTATTTAATTTTAGATCCTACAAACGAGTATGAAGGTAAGCAAAACAAAAATGTAATAATTAATTACAGTTAATACAACGTTTCAGAAATCAACGATATTGGTGAAATACGAGAATCCAATGAATGTAATGTATTTATTTATTATTTTTTAAAGTGTTGCATTAATTGAAACTTTTAGATATGGTACCTCGATTCAATTCATGAGGATGCTTCAAAATATGGACTATATTTGCAAGATTCTACGCAATAGTTGATGATGGTCTCAGCAAAACTAGATTTTATATTAATGTGAAAATTTCTTAATATATGGAAATTATTTAAATATTTATATATATTACTAAATGTTACTTATTATAGTTTAAGAATAGAAATACCAGTAGACTTTATTCATTACTTATCAAAAACGTCTAATTATATTTTAATTATTCTACCAATTTGCTTATAAATGAATAATTATCGATCTGTCGTTTATCTCATATATACATTTTTTCTTTCTCTTTTCCATGACTATTATCACCATTTCATTAAACTACATTGTAAGGTTTGATCGTATTTAATTAACGATTTAGGTTCGATTCCTGGTCAGACCAAAAATACAACACAGATTCCTATGATAATTAAAGTCATCAAAGGGCTATTTGTCAGTTGGCAACAGTTCTAAAATAAGTGTTTGCACGATGGTTGATTTACTTAATGCCCAAATGGACAATTGTAACCAGACACATAACAAAATATATATATAATTGCATTTCCTTTTAAATGGAAAACGCTATACAAATTCATAATAGATATGCAACTAAAAAAATATATATAATGTGCAACGTTATAATGCTTTTAAACTATTTCCAAAAAGGATGTGTGGGTTAGATAGTTTGTCTTATCTTAGTGGCAATTTGTTGGTACGTCAGAGAACTACAATTTCGATTTATTTATTGTGAACGTACGTTCGAAAATGGACGCGTTTAATGTAAATCGTTGTGTTTATATTTTCATATTAGTTATGTTCTTGTGTTTTGGCAATTTAAGTGCTCAAGTAACCAAATGTGAAATATTTGAAGGATGCAACATCATTTGCAGAAATGATGCTGTACTAGAATTAAATTATGAGATTACATGCAAACATTATAATGTAATCAAATTTCAAAAGACTGATATTAGTAAATACAAATTACTGAACGTGAAAAGTTATTCATTTGATTATCTCGATTTGGATAGAATTAGCAATATAAATATTGTGGGTTATTATATAAGAGATTTGAATATTCAACAGTTGCGGATATTTGGTAATAATATTAAAGAATTAAAACCGGAAATGTTTGAACGAGGGCATACTTTTAATTTGATATCACTAAATTTTAATAAAATGCAGGTTTTACAACGAAAATCCATTCCTAAGGCAAAATGGGTGTATCTAGAAAACAATTTAATTAAAACAATAACAGAAGATAAGTTTGTTGATATATCATATGTGCAATACTTGTTTTTAAGTAGAAATCTTATACAAAAAATTAGTGCTTCATCATTCATGGGCTTAAAAGCATTTAATTTGGATTTAAGCTATAACCAAATAGAATATTTAGAATACAGCTCAATTCCCGAAGTTAAAAATGTGTTCCTGAATAACAATAAACTGAAATTCATACATTCTCGAATGTTCGTTAACATTTTGAATACAAATGTACTTGAAATTAGCTACAATAATATCACAAGTTTCAACTTTAAAAACTGCGAGTTCGAAGTACTTAATATGAGTTACAATAAAATTACCAATATATCTCAAAATTCTCTTGCTTGCACGAAGGTGTTAAGAAATGTATCACTTTCAAATAATCTGATCGAATCGCTGGAAATGAAATCAATACCGACGGTGGAATATCTCAACTTAAGTTATAATTTACTTACGTCCATTAAATCATGCGTGTTCACTGATAAGAAACATCTTAGGTACCTGGATTTAAGATACAATTGCATTGACCAGGTCGATTTGAATTTGATCAAACAAGTGCTCATTTCATATGGGTTCTTCAATCAAAAATGTATTTTCAATAATGCTATAAATTTAAAATGGAAAGTTATATTTATTGTTATTAATGTTATTATATCCATATTGGTTGCTGTTATTGTTACTTTTTCAATTATTTCTGCAAGTGAGTACATTATAATTTACATTGAAAACATAATGATTTTAATCAATATTTCAGGACGACTTGCCAAATCCAGAAAAGTAAGTTTTTAGAGAATCGATCTTATTATAGTCATAGTAGTTATATCAAATATTATTTAAATTATAGTTTGGTTTTACATTTTTGTGTTTCAGAAAGTCCAGACGTCAAACGTGGTGGTTTATGGTAAGTATAAAAGTAAAATCGAAATGATTACTTGATTTCGTTTAAACAATTTACTAACAAAATTAGTACAATAATCAATGTTTTCTTTATCTTTGTATTAATGAAAAAATCTAAATCAATCGAATGTTACAAACTCATGATTTATATATGCTATTTTTATAATATAAAGCAAAAGGATTGCTATAGAGAATTAAATCAAATATGATGCGATTTTGCGGTAATTGTTATCAATTATTTCCACAATTTATGATATTTTAAAGGAAATATGTGTTATTTTTGGTTCGAATGTTTTGTGATATCATCATTACAATTTAATTTATAAATAACTTGTTTATAAATATATGAATCAACAATGCACATTTCATCCAATACTGATTATTAGTGTTTGTACAAAAACCGGTTTTCGAATCTAAACTCTCACATAAAGCAATACAAAATAATTGGACTTGAAATAATAATATTAGATAATTTATTGGCCAGTGAAAACAAAATACAATTCTAAATACAAAAAATAATAACCAAAATAAAGCAAATCAAAATAAATTGAAAAAAATACTCAATTCTAAATAAACAAAATAACAATAATAAGAAATACAGAAAGGCTGGACAAGGGCTATCGACCGTTGGTCTTGTCGCCAATAGATTCGAAAAATCCGGTTTTGAATAACCCAGAAACATTACTTATAACATTTTCTTAAATTATAATTTATTATAAAGGATCAACGCAAATATCTTAATATGTAAACTTGAAACACTTTAATAATTTTTCTACAGATTATTGAAAATCTTATAATGTAAGAAGTAATTTTACTTATTTACTGTTGTAGACTACCCTTCAAATATATCTATTAACACTGACGGAGGATACATAGGTACGTAATAGCAAATAAATCAATTAAAAGACAATTAATAATTGAGTATTAAATTTTAGATCCTACAAACGAGTATGAAGGTAAAAAAGTCAACCAATGTAATAATTGATTACAGTTAATATAACGTTTCAGAGATCAACGATATTGGTGAAATACGTGAATCCAATGAATGTAATGTATTTATTTATTATTTTTAAAGTGTTGCAATTATTGAAACATTTAGATATGGTACCTCGGTTCAATTCGATTTGCAATACTGAGATGATGATGACCTCAGCAAATCCACACGAATATATAACACTTATTTAATAATTTATATATAACATGAAGTTAATGTTAATTCACTCTTATTAGTTGTTTAAAGATGGAGACATCAATAGTCTATATTAGTTGCTTATCAAAAAACGTATAAATATGTATTACCTTGATTATTCTATAATATAACTTTAGCTCTACTCAATAAATATGTTTAATAATAATATGAAAGAAAACAATTTTATTTCGTATATTTATCCAACCCGAAATCGATTTCGTACATCACAAATGGACATAAATAAATGGGCTCTTTTCAATTCCAGAACTTCAACTTCTCCTCTACTTATTGTGCTACACTTTTTTTTCGCACGCCCTCGTCATTGTCGCTTCTGAAACAAACTGCGAGAGGGGCATTGTTTCAATGTCATCAATAAAATCCATTTCCCTCATCCTTTGTTATTCGTTAAACTGTGGACCCCCTTTCAACGACGTTGCATTACACTTGAGAGAAAGTGCGAAACCGAAAAGCCCTTCACCACTTCTCGCCGTCTTTCAGCTCTCCTACTTTCTCACTCCACTCGAGTACAATGCGCCAATTACACTTAATAAAATTATTGTAAGGAATTCGGGTGAATTTCTGTGCTCCGGGCTCTGCGGAGGTCTCCGGAGGGAAGGGCCCTAAAAAATTTAATCTAAGCAAACAATTCGGCTCGTTGCGAATGCGTGTGTGTGTGCGAGTGTATAAGAGAGAGAATGGACGAAGGAGGAAGGAGGGTATTATTAAATTGACGCAGTGGGCTTTTTATGTATTTTATCCTCGCTTCGGGGGAGGTGGCCTGGGGCCCTTCAAGTGCACGGGGCCGACCCCATTGTTCCGCAAAATCTAATGAATCGTCCCACCCTATTGTAACATACTCCAGGACGCAGTGGAAATAGCACGATTCGAGCACACAGTGCACTTTCAGTTTGAATCTTTTTTTTTGTTTGTCAGATAACAACTCTTTCAGCGGCATTTTTCAGCCTGAACACCAACGAATCTCACATCGCGTTGATTAAAATAAATTCGATAATGTGAACGAATTTCTTAATTTGATTAACTATTTAGATTTCTAATATTTCAAACCATAATATATTTTTTTTGTATATCATTTATTTATTCACAATCTATTACAAATAGGACATTAAGCAAATTTGTTGGCGGTACAATTGTCATGTAGATGGGGAACTCAATAGTATCCATCTATAAAAATTAACTTATAAT
>JAFMTC010000066.1:705954-722274 GCA_018845635.1 Nicrophorus orbicollis | reverse complement strand
CGCTAAAATGTGAAGACGCTGCTTTTTCGCACGTTAATTTTTCGTTTATTCAATTTTGACAGCGAATTGTAGTCAAACGGCTCTAGACACAGTAATAAATTAATATGCGTTACATAGCACAACTATCCTAGTTTCATATGCATCTTTTAGATCCATTCTATCTATTATAGTTTTCAAGAAAATCGCTAAAAAGTGAAGACACAGGTTTTTCGGCTGTTAATTTTTCAATTCTTCAAATTTAACAACGAATTGCATCCAAACGGCTCTTCTCACAGCAATAAATTAATATGCTTTATAATTTCTACAAATTTTCTTGTTTTCTTTATGTAGATAGGTTTAAAATGTCAGTTTTTAATATATTTAACAAATTCATTATAATTTTAAGTAGCATTTAACAAATATCACGTAGGATATATGTGTGACAGTTTCATGTAATAATATAGCAAAATATTTATCTAATTAAAGCGACTGTTGTTTGATCTGATTACGAAGCGTTTGCCGTCATCATAGGATGTGACAGAGAAGCTGAAATACACACGCAAGGATGGCATTAGTTCTACGTTTCAATTTAGACGGCACCGCAAGACTTCCGTGCAGAACTGGAGCATGTTTCCTCCTCTCCGTTCCGAGCCGAAGATGAATTGCAAATGGCATTTTAATTAATCAACTAGTCATTCCATTTACATGCATATCCACTGTGCGCGTCTCCGTCTTTGTCCGTGTCGCTGCAGCTGTAATAATTGTAACAATTGTTTTGAAGGCGGCGAAGATGGTTTCATTAAAGTTTGGTCCCGAGGAGGAATGCTGCGATCGAGCGTGGTCTCGAGCGAAAATTCGGTGTACGGGGCGAGCTGGGCCCCGGACAGCCAAGCAATTGTCTACACTCAAGGAAGATTGCTAGTAATTAAACAGCTCGCACCAAACACAAAACCTGTTAAAGTATTCATCAACCCCCGTTTCCATCTAATGGCCCCCGTTTCGCTAATTGATTTTTCTCTTTGTGTCTCCTTCATGTGTCTTCGTTTAGTGGAAGGCGCACGAAGGGCTCATCCTGTGCGTGTCGTGGGGATCGTCGAGCGACTGGATAGTTTCTGGAGGTGAAGACTGCAAATACCGAGTGTGGGATGGTCAGGGTAGACCTCTGTACTCGAGCGGGCTTCACGACCATCCGATCTCGTCCATTGCTTGGTGTCCGGGCGGAGATCTCTTCGCCATCGGATCGTACAATACCCTTCGACTCTGCGATCATTCTGGGGTGAGTCCTTTAATGATTCAATTTGCCCTAAATAAATATTGATACTACCGCGTGTCTCAGTGGTCAAGATCGTTAGAGAAACCTGCGACGGGATCCATTTATAAATTGGCCTGGTCGTCGGACGGCACCCAATTAGCTGGGGCTTGCGCCAACGGCCAAGTGATCTTCGCTCACGTCGTCGAAAGGTCCATCGAATACGCTAATTACACTGCGACCGTCTCCGAAAGGAAAACTGTGACGGTGCACGACGTCACCACGGACACTAAGGAATACTTAGACGTTCCGGAAAGGGTCATACAGCTGTCGATGAGATATTCGCATCTTGTCCTCACTACACCGAAGCAATGCTACATATACAATTCGAGCAACTGGAACACGCCGACCATCTTCGACCTGAAGGACGGCAGCGTCATCCTCCTGCTCCAGTCCGAGAAGTAATTATGCCGCACCGACGAAAACGCATCTCGGTCCGATCTTTAATTTAAACTTTCCTCCAAAGGAATCTATTGCTGGTCGAGCGGAGTTCGGTGGGCCTCTACAACTATCAAGGAAGATTAATCGCATCGCCACGCTGGCCGAACATGCGATTGGAGGCTCTAAAAGTCCAACACATTTCCTTATCGCCCGATACTTTGGCTGTTAGGGATGTCTCTGATCCAAAAAGTAACTACAACAACTTATTTCATTATAATACTCAATCCTGCAACTTATCTCCCAACTGCAAGCCCAACAATTTAGATAATACCACAGCCCAGCATCGTTAATCTCAAGATCGATACACTCTACTCAACAAATAATTAGTCACTTAGTTTTGAACGTATAATTTATCATCTCCATTATTATTACTCATCAAGTTTTACTATAAATTAAAATACATATGCCGGTGATTATCAAAGTGATCTAAGTCATATATTTTTTGTTTGGAAATATTTAAAAATCTATTTGAACAAATTTAAAAATATTTTTGTGTCCATATCTAAAGTATATTTAACTGAATATAATAGCTTATAATATTATAAAAAAAAACTAATTGAATGCTTTTTCAACAAAGTTACTAGCATATACAATATCAAAATTAACTGAACTTTGTATAATAATCAAGCTTTATACGATTCAATTTGAACAATTTTACAAAAATTTCATCAGATTAATCTGAACAAATACAACTCGAAATTACAGAATGATGCATAATAATAATTTATTGCAACAAAAGAAATAAAATATAATGCTATTGCTACAAAAGCTATAAAACATTGGTCATGATTAACTCATTTTTTGTTAATTCTTGACTTTGGCTTTCATAATATTTGAATGATGATCATTTACTTTAATAACAGTTGTTTGTAGAATATTCTGAAGTAACGTTGAGGTTTCTTAGAAAACTGTTATGCTGCCTAAATCAATAATTCTCATTTATATTTAATTGATAATACGTTCAGTGTAATTTAACTTAGTGTAACCAAACATGTAATTTCATTAACTTAATCCCATTTCTGCAATCAGAATCTAATTATTGGTTGGTATTAGGATAATAGCAATTAATAATATAGATTAACAGCTAGTAATTAAACTGGAATTAGTTTCTTTGATTTATTTATTAATCGTTTAAACAGTTCACATAATATTATCGACGTCTATAGCCCTTTGTAACATAGAATTACTTTATTTTTATAGTTGTTGTTATTATTAACGTTAAGTAACATTTCTTCTATTAGTTAGCTAATAATTATTATATATTAAATAACAGAGTTATAAAAAAATATACTTTAAAGAGTGATCGAAGTAATTCAATTTAATCTATTCAAATCATGATATTGCATGTCTATAATCCTATTGCAATCCGAATACCAATTATTTATGTGTCAATAGTAACACATTATAGCATACATTATACAGTTAGTAATTAGACAGTAATACGCAAAATTTTCTGTAATTATTTCCTTTGATTACTTCTTTTTTTTATCAAGAAGCAAAAGTGTAAATAGAAATTCAATTTTTCTCACCTCCTCTCTTGTGCAAACACGTTTTCACGGCTATCGATTTTCGTTCAGGAATTGAATAATTCATCAGTTTACAGCTGAGCTTTTAAAACTCATCCCCAGTTTTAAAACGAAACTCAATCATTTTATATTCATTCTTGCTAAAACCAAACCGAAGATAATAATTTAAGAAGAAAAAAACTTTTTATTTCAACTTTGTAATTTACAAATTACAGGGCAATATTGTTAGGTACAGATGTAAACATTTTTCAACTTTGAGATATAAATATAACTAAATGTTATATTTATATTGTAATAATGTATTCTTATATAATAATAATCATACATGAACTTAGACCAGTTATTGAGTAATATAATAATACTTGAAGTAACTTGGAGTTTAATAACTTAACTTTCATAAATTATAAAATAAAATATTTTTGTTTAAATTTTAAAATCATATTAAATACGAAAGCTAAACATGGAACATTGAATGATAAATAATTAAATATAGCAAAATTCTTAAAATAGGAAGTAACTGATAGTTAATTATTGAAATCTCTCAATGAATGCAAAGTAATTTCATTTTAATGAACAGCAGTTGTTCGTGTATTTTCAGTGGGTTAATTTTCATTGTTTTCGGTAATCGATGCACGACTAATTTATTGATCAACTTGAAAATTGCTTGGATTGTGACCGAAATGCGAAACGTAATACATTCATTCCACGATTGCCATTAGCTCGCATTGTGCGGTCATTACGTGCATTCTCTCAATATTATTTTCCGTGCACGCACTTACGTTACGTAATCTATGACTAATCTATATTCAATATTTGCATGTGTTTCGCATTAAATATCGATAATACCGGTTAATATGCGGTAGCTCCCAATTACTGCAATTAACGTAATAAGCTCTCTATAATGGAGTACCCAGCAATGTTGAGCATTATTAATTATCATCATTTCAATATCTAAAACGATTGATAATAATGATTTTATAAATGATTATTTTTAAATCATGTTGCAACAAGTGAAAAATAAAATATATGCAATAGAAAATGAAGAAAAATAACATGATTTTGCTGCAAGAATCTTTCGTCTTTCTGGCCAATGAATCAAATAATTTCATTAGGCTTCCATTGAATTAAGATTTAAGTAGTATATTGCAATGCAATGTTAATTACGACTAGATTTACAAAATCTTCGTTCGTTAACCGAACCACTATTCCTAGTTTACAAAAGAAACGTCAATCAATCCGAAAGATGTACGTAATCCGAACATAAAATCGTTAATATTTTTAATACGATCTATTCACGTACTGAACTTTTATATATAATTAAGGATGAAATTGAATACCTAATTCACTTTTAAAAGTTGAGGATTTTGTTGGATGATTTTTATATATCTTGGTATTTGACCATAGTAATTAACATGTATTAATTATTATGATTGAGTTAGTATAATAAAAGTGTCAGTGACAGTAATTTCTATGATAAATCAAAGTGAACGATGTTTCTTATAGTAAATAAGTTGTATTAATTAGTTGGAAAAGTAAATAATTTATCTGGGATTTAATGAAACGAAACCAGCAAAGTTTCATGGAGGGGAAAGGGAAAAACAAGATGTATCCGTCATTGATTAAGAGCATAACTTTCTGGCGGACTTAATAAAAGTGGACGTGAAATCAATGTTAATATCGTTCGCTCCGATTCGTCCGGCCGAGCCGCAGAGTGCAGGGTTTTAATTTGATTTTGATGTTTTAATTGTCCTTACAGCTCTTCACATAATTGATCTGGCCTCGAATCGCAATATGTCGGAGAACGTTTCAACCATCCAACATACAGGATTTATAATTCAATTAGCTTTGGATCAATCTGGGACAGCGGCGGAGCGGCGAGTCGCGGTGATGGATAAGAATCGAGATTTATTTACGGTCGAAGTACGGGATGGGCATAAGACTTTCCAGAAATTGGGTTGGTCTTTGTGTATTTTGTTGTGTTGCTTCATGCGGTTGATTGTCGGTTTTGTAGGTGGACAAATCCAGTCGTTCAAATGGAACAGCGATGAGAATATGGTGGCTGCCGTACAGGACACCCGATTAATAATTTGGTACTGTCCCAGCGCCTGCTTCGATCGGGACATTTTGAAACTTTGCTCGCTGCAATTCGATTCGCACGAGCTGGGCAGATCGCCGAGGATTCATGATTTCGTTGGGAATTCTGTATCGATCCGAAGGGCCGATGGGTCGCTTCTAAACGTTCCCATTTCGCCGTTTCCATCCTTGCTGCACAGGTAACTTATGACTTAATCCTTGAATCAATTGCCTTTCTCACATCTAAAACCCTTTATTTAAATCAACTGAACGCTATTGGTAGAATATAACAACGAAAGGATTTGATGGTATACCCGGCGCATCCACCAAATGTAATATGAATTCAATCATAGTGAATGCATTTTTCCTATATGAAAACCGTAACCATTTTAAACCTGTCAATAATATACTTCATGGCTTATTGTTTTAGTGTATTAATTCATACTCGTTCATTCATTTTTAGAAAACAAAGATAAGCCTTTAAAGTAATTATATATTTTTTATTATCAAATTTATTTGTATATAATTCTTTATTCGATTAGATATTTAATTATTACTATTCTTAATTAGTAAACGAGAAAAACAAATAAATTGTGAAAAAACGGCTTTTCAGAGAATTAATTTGTTTTATATAGACTTTGACAGACTATTCTTTAGGCTATTTAATAACATTTCTAATTAATTAGTGCTGTAATAATTTGTCAGAAGAAATGATAAAATATGAGAAAATGACTTTTTCGAAACTGTGAATGTTTTAATCTTTAAAAGTCTTTCATAATTACTGAAAATATGTTAAAATGTTAATACTATTCCTTTTCGAGACGTAAAGTATTATTAATCATATTTATTGACCTCACATTGGGCCAAAGCGCCACAAATTTCACGTTTTATTACACATTAGATTTCATCAAAATAGTTACATTTCTGTTGTTTCCATATTATTTTTCAAATTGTATTAATGAACTTTGTATGTTTTTTTTAAGTTATATACAAAGCAACAAATGGACGGACGCTCTGAATCTGTGCAGGAACATCAACGAAACCACTTTATGGGCTTGCCTAGCGGTGTTGGCAACTCAATCAGACACCGAAGCCCTGGAGATTGCCGAAGAAGCCTACGCAGCGATCAACCAATACGACAAAGTCCTTTACATACAACACATAAAGGTATCAACGAAGTGCGAATCCGCAAAAGCGATTCTCTACAAAAAAATCATCTAATTTACAGGAACTATCACGACCTCTTCAGTTGGCCGGCGCTGCCCTTTTGGGAGGTCAACTCCATCATGCGGAATCCGTCCTTCTTCACAACGGAATGGTGTACTACGCGATCCTCAATCACATCAAATTGCATAATTGGAGCAGGTCGGTTGGCGCTGTTCGCTGCATTCAGCTTCTCATTGCGATTTAACTTGTAGGGCCCTCGAATTAGCGGTCAGGCACAAAACTCACATCGACACGGTCCTCTATTTGAGACAGAAGTACCTGAGCAAATTGGAAAAGCAGGAAATCAATAAAGACTTTATAAACCTGAATAACACGGTGAGGTTTCAGCAGACCGGAAATCTTTAATCATCTCTTCTCCACACAAACAATTTTTCACTATACTTTTTCTCATTGCGCCTTTTTTTCTTCTTTCTGTTTCAGATTAATATTGATGAGAGCAAAATATTGGAACGAATGGAACTGGAGAAACGCAAACATTAATCTGTTATCTCGCATCAAATATGGACGGGATTCCGATATTACTATATTATCGAAATGGAATATTTCATTTCAACTTTGCGGTTTTGTAAATATGTGCGCTGCGGATTATAAGGAAACTCGATTTCAATTTATGCAAACAGTGGGAAAACATCGCACGGAAACGGGGGGAGAGTGGTGAAACTTCGAAAACCGGGATTCTGGAATTACTATAACGATCACCTTATTTCTTTTTCATGTAATCTCTTTTTAAGCAATAATAAAAGTTGTTAATTTTATGTTTGTTTGTACTTTCATAGCAACGATCCTATTAGATCTCTATGGCTTTATGTAATGAAAGTAGTAGAAAAGTTGGTTTAACTAAACAGATTAAAGATCGAATGATGGATCCAAGACATAATGAAAGACAGCGATTTCGGATCTAAAGTGGCAATAGGAAAGTCTGGAAACATGTTTTTTTTTTCTTGGGAAATGCCCATCCATTGACCATAGATCTAAACATCCCCTAGGAAAGGAAATTTCTCTCTTGGGACAACAAAATTGCGGCATCAAGAAGGAGGCATTTATATAACTGCAATTGGGGGAGCTAAAATGTTTTGCGAATCACAGTATTTTATGATTGTACATCAGATATGTCAACATGTATTAATGTTTAACATTAATTTGATTAATTTCATCATTCATTTTCGATTTTGGTCTTCATTTTATGACAAAACTAAGTTTGCACAAAATAATCAATAAATTATTTTGTTCTAATAGTAGCATCTGACAATGATTAAATTGCAATATAACGATACTAATTTCCTTGTCATGCTTTAGTTTAAAGCATTGTGCTTCTATGGAATAACTATGAATACAACATTTCTAAAAGCATGAAAATTCAACCAATATAAATTAATTGTAACCCGATGGACATTCGCTAGTAATTTCGTTGATTTAGTTAATAATTTCCGTCCACTGAGGGTAATAATTCGAAGAAACGAATTCAATTTAGTTATATTGAATATTCCCTAATGACAAGTTCATAATAATAGCAATTATTCCATTAATCCGTAATTTAAATTACCGTAAATTTCCTATTTATGGCATTCATACAGCAATAAATGCATAGTGCAATAAAACCAAAATTACATAAATCCACATTTCTATATGTCGATGTAAATACATTCTAGTGAAATATACATTTCGAGTTCAAATAACAAAAAAAAATAATGCGTTCATTATGCATTAGCAGAAAGCCATGTAAATTTATGTTTGTAATTAAAATATCTAAATGTAAATTAAAGCAAAATAGCAACCTTTTCAATGTATATAAACAATATACTTGTTTGCACTGTTAAAACAAATTGATTCTTACATAACTATTTAACATTGAAGTAAAGAAATTCCAGTTCATGACTACAAAGTATTGAGATCCAAAGTTTGAGAAACGCTGACATAAATAAAATGTAAAGTATATAAATGTGCTTTAAGAAACTTCAAAAAAAGCTCTAAGCATTATTACCTTTATAATTAGTTTTATTTAAGCTTTATTCAATCTATTATGTTACTTTAGCTAAATTTAAGATTTTTGTACAAATAATGAGTAAATTGATATAAATATTTTCTAGAATTTTGTATAATTTGAAAAGTTAGCAATTACTTTGTTCAACTGTTAATATATGACAATTGTAGTATTAAGAAAGTAAAGAAACTTAAAGTTTTTGATTCAAAAGTAAATTGTGATTGGAAATATATGTTAAATTGTAATAACAATTACGTTCACTGTAATTGATTGTAGATATTTGATGTGATTTGAAGAAAAAAAAGCAGCAGTGGAATGGTTTCAATGATTTATTATTTATAGGCACCAAAAACAATTGAGCCCTAAACACAATAAATTTGGTATAACAAACAAGGAATAAACAAATGTTTGATTTTTGTAACAATTAATACAAAAAAATGCTTTGTGTCCGTTTCAAATAAAGCGCACAAAAAGCATTTTACTCTGTGCATATACAGCGGGCATGTAACAAAATGTGGATATTTGTTACACAAACTATACAACAGGAAAACAAATACACGAGTGCAGATCGTCGATGAAAAGCACGCGAATATCGCTTTGTTTCCCTAATAAAAATCCGTGTACGAAACTAAAACAATATATATAAAATAATGAATTGTTGCTAATCAATGCTGTTCAGGCAATCGGCGTAGTGCCCTTTCCTGAGCGGATCGATTTGGATCAACATTTTAAAGCAATCACCATCCGCGGCCACGCTGTTCCCATCCTTGACACCTTTGGTTAACCAACTTTTGGCAATGTAAATCCCTGCGAATTATAATTGCAATTAAATGATGATTTCAGTGATGCCGAAATACTGTACATTTGCAATCGGGTTCGAGCTCCTGCAGGGATTCCAGCTTGCAGAGCATGTCTTCTTTGTGTTTTTCTGTTACATCCGGTCTGCTCAGGATCCATCGCAAGTAGAACCACGCGCTGCTATCGGCCGGATCAGTGAACACAGCGTTTTGCACTAAATTGATTTCCTCGTCGAGCGATTCCTGATTCAATTGCCTCAAAGTGCTCCTATAATGCCACGACGAGTAATTCGAGAAATTAATGTTAATACGTTCAGTGGAAAACTTCCGTTCGGCATCTAGATCGATTCCGATTTTCTCGAGAATCAGTCGCCTGTAATCCCAACAATGAACTATTCTCGGAGGTAGGACGAGACGTAAGTTTTGGAGAAAAGAAATAAATACGAAGATAATAATATTGATACGTTATCCACGTTCATATTTTTACGTACAATTCCTGTCGTCCTTCATGAAGTATAGGTTGCACAATACGAATTCGCCGTTCCAGTCCGGCTTAGGATGACGATCCAATACCCAGAATCGATGATACCATGACCCGTACGACTTCGGATTTGCTAGCAGACATTGTTCCGTTAATTTGATTTCACTGGTCATGAACTTCTCTAACTCTTCCTCATTACTTTTAGTACTGTAAATTAAAATGATCATATTCAAACTTTAGCTCATCTACTTTTACTTAATTTTAATTTGATTGACTTTTCGACATATCTTTACATGACATGCAAGTCTTTACAAGACATAACTTTTTCCATGTTTAAAGATATTTCTTGATTTTTGTCAGTGCATTACATCTAAATGACAAAGTATGCAACAATACCAATACATACGTTTAAAAGAATGATTATTCGGCTTTAATTAGAATGCTTAATTATCATTTTTTGAGCACTCTTTCGGACAGTGAATTACGGCTAAACCAAGAAACATACAAATACACCAGTATATATATTTTAAAGAATGACTATCCAGCTTTAATTTGATAGCTCAATGATTAAGTTGTCGCTAATACTTTTTGAGATATAAGCAAAAATGTAAAGACACAGCTTTTTCGACATTTAAATAAACGTTTCAACTTTGACAGTGTATTACAGCTAAACAACAAAACATACAACAATGCCAGTATACGTATTTTAAAGAGTGACTATCCAGCTTTAATTTGGTTGCTAAGTAATTAATCTGTCTCTCATACTTTTAGATATATAAGCAAATATGTAAAGACACTGGTTTTTCGAAGCTTAATGAACGATGCAATTCTACCAGTACACATGTTTTAAAGATTGTATATAATCAAGTTCAATCGGAAATTCCGGATTTGTGCAGTAGGCGTCGAAAATCTGTATGCCCTTTGAATTTGACAATATTATTAATCAGACATTTATTGTGCGCGTGTATGATACTAATGCATTTAATCCGTCTCCAATTATGGAAGTGGATGGAGTGCGTGTTTGCAACATGTATGTAAATACTTCAATTAAATTTGCACCATGGGCGGAATATGAGCTGACGCTGCAGCAGGATTAAAATGATTTATCCCTGGCCTACGGATCTGTGTAAGCGTCAAACAAATATGTCTGGATTTGTCGTTAAACCGACCGTAAATGTTACCGTTGTTGTTTGATGCCCTTTGATCAATCGCAATTTCATTTTTAACAATCATTCAATATGTACAACATATACACATATTTCTATATATTCTCATTAAATAAATGCTTACAAAGATTATAGAGTTGAAAGTCTTATTATGAGTCATTATTCTCCACACCAAGTGAATTCTAAGAATGTTGTAGTATAAAGATTTATATATAGTATCAATACAATTAGTTTATCCATTAAACCATTTGATGAATCATCCAATATATTCATAGTAAAACATATTTCTACATCATAAATTATTTTAAGAACTATTAGTATTTCATTAGCTTATAAACTTTTTAAATATTGTAGTTATTTTATAAAACCCTTGTTAAAGTTTATATTATATTAATATCTAAATAATTACATATATGCAATTACATAGATTTTGAAATGAATATGCATAAAAATTTAATACTTAAAGTATTATTACTACTAAACAATTAATAATATACGCATAGTTATATCAAGTAGTAAACAAAGTTAACAATGCATTTTCTAATGGGCTATTATCTGCAATTTCTTATCCTATATTAAGTATTTAATTAATTGGTGAAATTAAATTAAATAATTTAAAATTAAAAACTTAGGCAACCAAATGAACAGGTTCAATAATCAATATAAACAATAAATGCATAACTACCGTTTTCTACAAATATCCTAGAAATGGATATTGAATGTTTACCTGTCTTCGATCTGCTGCAAAATAACCTCCTTGCGATAATTCCACAAGGTGGAAATATCAGGGTTTGCAATTAGAAGTTGAGAGCAAATAGCGAAACTGGTTTGGTTGTACGGCACTTCACGCCTGGTAGATAAAATCTGTTGGAATCCTTGGCGATATGCCTTGAGCTTCTCCTGCTGCTTCTTCTCTTTGATGAGCTTCTGCTCCTCAGTTGTTCGTACCTTTAACCTCCCATGCTAAAACAAAATACAACAATTATCAAAGAAACTATTAGGATATGATTAGAACTAGATATTACCATTTTAAAATAGTAGTTTATGTGATAAAATTAAGATTTATAGAGTACTTGTGGAAATGATATGAATTTTAGGAATGTCACAGATACAATAGATGAGAACACACATGAAGTTAGCAATTGGATCAATTTGATTAGAGTTAATCTAATCTGTACTTAAAGTAATGTTTTTTTTTTTAATATTACAAAGTTTTACTTAATTATTGTTTTATTATATTGGATTAAATTTAGTTATATAATAAATAAATTTGAACCTTTTATTTCAAACATAACTTTCAATTCATATTATACAATGCTCTTAAATCATTTAATGGTTGAATAAGGAAATTTCAGGAATTCACGCTTTTCTTATATTACAAAAATTATAATTTTGTACAAAAAAAAACATTTGTTGCGTAATCAATTATATAATTCCTGAATTACTAACTGTTAAAGTCTTATAGGATTCCAGCCATTAAAATTGCAAAGTTTTTGTACTAATTAATTTTATGTGTAGCAGGATAAGTATGAAAACGTAAAGAAAGATCAAATTTTGCAAACTTGTAAGAAACTATCGTTTATTATTCGCCAAGTCGCTTAGAAACTATCGAAAAGAAATGTAATCATAGAAAACATACTATATAATTATATTTATACGTATATATATAAATTAAAGAAGGGACAAATTATATATACAGAATTTAATTTTATTTAATCCTTCTTAACATTTGAATACGAATCGTGTGTAAAAAATAAATGAGAAAGGAAAGAAACAATTATTTCATAAGTAATCATCAGTTTTCGAGGAAAGAAACGAAATCGGTGAGTTTGTATAGTTGATCTTCACTAGAAATATGTCCACTTGGCTCTGGGCTCGGCCTCACTGGATGAACCATCCTTGTGTCAGCCTCAATATTCCAGCCCTTCTCAATGCACGCGGCACCTGCCACCTCGACTGTAAGCCCCGTCATCTGGGCAACAGTTTCCAACGTGATTGACGAATAGGCGTGGGATATTAAGTCTACAGCTCTAAGGCGCACTTTATCTAAAACGTAAACAGAATAAATAAATGCTTCGTTTTGTTGCCCCCCTTTTGGTTAAGAGAAAAATACCTTGAACATGTTTCATAATTTCTGCTACAGTGTCTGACCATTTAACAGAAGCCAGGGCTTTGTAAATTTCAGGGAACTCCCGCTTCCACATGTGCTGACCCACAGCCCAGATCTGTCCCAGCTCCGCAGTGGATGACTTAATGTTTGCTGGTATGCGCTTCCATAAACACTTGGCATTACATCTGTCAAAAAGAAAGTGGGAGAAGAAAGAAAGAAAAAATGGGGGTTCAGTATCATGTACATATTTTTTGTGTTTGGTTTTTTGCAAAAAATGGGGGGTAGGAGTTGTTCGGCTGTGGTGGGCCTGCACTTACAAATCATTTTGATATAAATAAATAGCTAATAACTGTTCGTAAACTTGTGTTGTCGCTACGCCGTTCGGGGCCTGGAAACAGTCCAAAAACAGAGGATTCGTTTACACATAGTTGAAAGAAACGAAAATATAACCTGCAAATGCGAATGTCACCCACCTCGAGCTCTTGCCTTTCTAGTTCCTCGGCTAATTTATCTATGCTCTCCAGTACCATTGCGGTCGGCATAAATATCTAATAGTCACAGTCTTAAATAGATTATATTATTAGGTTCACTTTGCTCTCTAAATATTTTATATACTATTTACATTAATAAAATTAAGATCATTCTCAAATAATGACAGCCGACATTTTTATTGTGAACCGGCTGCGCGCATCCAACGCACAAACATTAAACACTTTTGGAGAAACTTTTGCAGTACGTATCCAGAAGAATCGTTTGCAATTCACTACAACCGATCACTTCCTATTGGATCGATTTTTGGTTGCTTTTGCATCTAACGACTATTCCAGAAACCTAAATTTCAACTGTAACGTTTACTTACAAATAACTGCAACCAAACTTACACCAGAGACGTACTGGTTGCCTGGCTTAGATTATTGTTTTATTCTCATATACAGGGTGGATCAGGCGAAACAGTCTTAAGGATGTTTGTAACTAAAAATACATTTGGATAAACATCCATTTATTATTAATTATATTAGTCTATGTTATAACTTGTAATAATAGTAATTAGTATATTAATTAGTGAGTATTCCTTTTTCCAATTGCTATTTCATGGTAAAAATGAGTGCCATCAAAATATCCTTTTCGTTCCTGCTCTTGCTGGAGCTTTGACTAAGTTGGTTTTAGTAGGTACTAATTATTAATGGTAACATGGTAACTCGCTACGAGTCACCACAAGTAATTGTGTAATGTAATTTTAATATTCAAAATTAAATTTTAAATAAGTATTTAAATATTGATTATTTTACAGGTTTTCAATTATATTTTATTGTTACTATGCTTATTCAAAATGATTCCATATTTTCGTTTCATTTATTGCCACTTAAAGTTACTCTTATTATCATTTGAATTAACTCAATCAATTATTTGTTTATATTTTAATTACTTATTACTTTTTAAAAAGTTTCTTTCCAATAGTTTTTGGTTCATTATAAATATATTTCCAAAATTGATTAACATAAATTATCTCCATACATTCGCAGCTTTTATCAAACGCATAAATAAATTATCTCTGTAAGATAAGGAGCGAACACCTGCATGAACACCTGCACAATCCATATATGGAATGAACACCTGCATGAACCCCTGTATGAACACCTGCACAATCCATATAAGGAGTGAACACCTGCACTTCGCAACATGTTTTTATCGCATGAATAAATTATCTCTATAAGATAAGGAGTGAACACCTGCATGAACACCTGCACTACAAATGTTAACTATTCTATTACAATTTACTATTTTATTTTTATTATAAACAATTTATTTGAAAATATGCTATTTGGTAAGTTACGTATACTATTCACGATATGCATTTACATATCTTCATTTATACTTGTTTATTTCGTTAACGTCATTCTAATCAGAAATGCTAATTAATTGTTAATTAAAATGAATTGCTTGTTGCCGGTTCAATTGAATTTCGACAAAGATACGTGAGTACATCGTTGTTTTTGGCCCGAAAATTTCGCATTAGAACGTGTATTTATACACGTCTACGACTGAACAAAAAAAAGGAATTCACTTGTATTCAAACAAAAAATATATGAAAATAAAAGTATAAGGCAAATTCAATATCGTTCAGCTCTTCTTTTGTTATTTTCGTTCCACTAGAGGTAAGCAATGTAGCGATTCTCTTTTTTGTTGCTGTACGTGAGGTTCGAATGCGCGGCGCTGGTTGGCCGAGATGCATCACGTGATCTCAACAGCTTCGCAGCAGTGTGTGTTGGTTTTCGTCGTGGATGCATGGTTTTCATGCGTCTCCAAAGGAAATTCTATTTTGTGCATTCATCAATTGCTGTAATTTCATAAGGTTAGTGTATTAACAAAAAGCAAAGCCTCATTTACTAATAGGTGATATTTCCAATCATACATAATCGTTTATTAGTGCCGCAAATTCGATTTCCATCTACACATACGAAATGACGCTTCACGGCCATTTTGAAATTTTTATTACTTATTCGTTATTTATATGGATGCAAGGTATTACAAATACCAGGTCAGTCTATGTTAATCATGTTCGTAGTGAATAGCATAGAATGGCAAGACCGTCTGTGCGAAAACCTTCACGAGGTGCATCCGTTGAGGGGTTGTTCGTATTCGAATGTACGTGCAATCACCGACCGATCACAGCGGATCTAGGGGCTCGCGGTTTCCCCGAATTTTTGCAATTCGCGACAGGATGTCGTTAAGACCCAGTCTTACATTCTGTTAACAGTGTTTTTGCGTTTCTTTGAAGGCATTTTATAGCTTATGGCTCTTGTTCTTCAACCGGCAAGTCTCGTTATTCAATTTGCTACTGATGAGTTAATTATAATCACGGATCATGTGTTCAATTTCCGGTAGTTCAGTGCGTATTTGTTGCGAAATCACGTGTTCTTCGTGAGTGCCATCTACGAGGGCTGAGATTTGGATGGATCCTGAAGAAATCAATTGGTAAGTGACTTAATATCACACTGGACTCATTACAACAATCCCTCTTACCTCAACATAACATTATAATTTTTTGACAATCAATTTCTAAAAATTCTTTTAATTTCTTTTTAGCTGTTCTAATCTACGAGGGCTGAGATTTGGATAGATGCAGAGATGTAGATAGTGCTGATATCGAAGACATCAAGTGGTAAGTGATTTAACACCATACAACATTCATTACAACACTCCATTCTTCTCATCTCTCCCAAATATTT
>JAFMTC010000066.1:679676-703448 GCA_018845635.1 Nicrophorus orbicollis | reverse complement strand
ATGCTACTAATATTATTCTCTTTTTTATATTTTTAAATAGTGATATATAATATGTTCTTTTAATAAATCAAATCGCAGTATTAGTTTTTAAAGAAAATGATAAATATTTATATTTCAATGATTTGCATTTACATCTTTACGTTCTCACACTATTGTTTTTCGGGACAAATGTCAACGTATGGTCACCTTACTTATCATCTACTCCGGGTGCGGTCATGCGTTTGCTTTCATTTACTGTGATGGGAGAAACGACTTCCACGTGGCCGCATGTCCAGGTGCTAAAGGTATATCATCTTTGCCTCGAAGATGGTAACCAGGTATCAATGCAAGCGCAAAACACAGCCTCTGAATTGATGTACAGGAGCGTACGTACACATTCACCTTCATGAAGGTGCACCTGTTTATAATCTGAAAATGTGGCGGATCGCTTCTTGATAGTATGTTTAAGTTTGCCATTTCCAGAAGCAGTAATTTACAGATAATTAAGTAACAATATAACAATACAGTGTTATTTGAAAATCTGTTTAGTTACTTCTTCGGATTTAGTAACATTAAATGTACTCGTCTGTTAAACATAAATAATTGGAAATTATTGAATGATCCTTGGACGGCCTTTTGAACCACGGACGGAGGTTGCGGTCCATTGACTTATCGGGCGTTAATTTTTCATTTCTTCAACTTTGACATCGAATTGCTGCCAAACGGCCCAAGATACACGAATAAATAAGCGTTACATTCCCCAACTATCCTAGTTTGAAAAGCATTTTTAGTATCTTCTCTATCTCTTATAGTCTCCGAGAAAATCGCTATAATGTGAAGACACTCCTTTTCTCGTCTGTTAATTTTTCGTTTCTCCAACTTTGACAGCGAATTACAGCCAAACGACTCTAGATACATCAATAAATTAATATGCGTTACATTTCGCAATTATCCTAGTTTTATTATTATTAACCATTAATCATTCAATCTTAATAAATTATCATATTGAAAACTGAATATATTTGTTTATATTAGTCTTTAAATGAAAATTTGTTCAATTATTCAAAATGTAGATAACTATTAATTTGGGGCAATGTCAAAATAATATTAATTTATTTGTAATTATTTATAATTTTTGTTTTAATAAGTATCTGAAAATATGTATGAATTTAAAGAACAATAATGCGAAACAAATCAATGATTCATAAGACATTTCATGTTCCAAGAGTATAAGAGGTAGATGTTTAAACAGTCGTGAAATATAACAAGAACCTTAAAATATTTTATTTATTGAAATAGTGTTACAATAATAAATTTTACACACTTTAAAAAAGGAAAAGATCAAGTAGAAACGATAGAGAAGACAGACATAGACATAGAGAGATAGAGAAAAAAGGGAAGGAAAAGGCAAAAATAATACATAATAATATTTGTATATATAATATGAACAGTTACATTGTCGGATAAAAAATAAAAATACAACATCGTGAAAATACAGATACACAGAAACAGAAATCTACCTAACTAATACATAAAGAGATACAATAGTCGTCATTCATAGTTTTAGGTTTTCATTAATCGATTAACAATTAATTGAATTCATTTTTTTCGAAAGATGTACAAGAAATCGGAGAATAGATCCGTAAACCTAACATACATTTATTACATATCGGTTATTTATGCGATTCTCATCTTAAAAATCTATGTATGCCGAATAAACAATAAGGAGATTAAAAAAAAAACAATAATAAAATTGTTCAAAGTGTACAACATATTTATGTATAGAGAAATATAAAATATAAAGATAATAATAATAAAGTAGGTAACATAATTTAAAGGGGAACTTAAACGATAAGTAAATTATAAAGTAAAGGGAAGCACAGAGTGCCGAGTATTTAAGTGTAAAGTAAAAATTTAGCAAAAAAAAAACTGGCATTAAATGGCAAGTTATTAAATATAGTAATTGTATAATTATAAAATTTAATTAATTAATCAATTAATTACAAAAAAAATGGAGATAATATTCTTTATATTTGGGGGAGGGAGGAGTAAAGTAATAAACATTTGTGCTTAATTTGATTTTAATCCTAGAACATTTACAGCCCAAGTACACAGTACCTGGACTTCACATCCATGCAGATTTACCATATCAAGAAGAGAGTATATCCATTGATTAATCAGTAGTTTTCTGCCACACAAATCGAATTTGTACAGTGATCTCTGCGTGTTTTTCTTTCCATCGTCAAAGCTGTTTCCGACGAATGTAAAGTTGAACAATTATTTATTTAGAACAACAAAAGAAAACACACACAAGCAGGTACAAATATTGATTTTTCTTTTTGTCCATTTGCTCCTTCCCATCTTCTCAATTTGCTCAGCTCAAACAACGCATTCATTTACATATTTATTTAATAATAATTAATATATTGCATGGCTCCCGTATGCCCGAACCACAATGCTACAGAGAAAGAAAATAGCGTGTGTTTTTATCTGTATTATTTATTATGAATATATTTCGAACAAGAATCGGAACTATTGCAGCAACAGTGAGTTTAAATAACAGTTGATTTTCCAAAGAAACAATACAAAGAAAAGAGATGTAAGCTTATTATATTATACACTGATTAAGTACGTTTCCTGTTGTTACCGTTTACTTATTCATTCACTAAATTAAGCGGACGGTGGACGTAGTTAATCTATTTGAAAATTTCAAATGAAAATAATATAAAACAAACAGTCAAATAATAAGAAAAGAGTGCGTCGAAAGTACACACCATAAATATAATATCTTCGTTCGAATCTTCCTGTACATATAACTTCTTCGTTTTCCTCATAATTCTTGCTTAAATCTTCAGTTTAAATGTCGTCTTCTATATTCTCTTCAATATACACATATAACTTTATATACCGTTCCATCAGGTAACTATCGGTCAGTCCATCGTTTCCATACAAGGCAGTATTTTTTTTTTGATATGACAAAAGGAAAAACAATATTTCATTAATCGACAACGAAAACAGAACGGAAAGGATATCTAAGAGGACAAGAGCCTTCTTCGGTTTTGATTGCCCATAAAACATGCAAGCGCTTTCGAACCATTGATCCATTCCACGAAATTATTTGCTTCAATTTTCTTACATTCATTATCAAAACAACACACTAGATTTCTTATATCTAAATCAAGAATTTGTTTTTTCTGTTAATTTCATTAATAATTAGGCCTAATACTTTAATTATACATACAATATTTTCAATTTGTTAGAAATTTGTGGAGAATTTAAATTTTATTTCCATTAGAATATCTTGTTCTTATAAACATCAGAATCATTGATTATTCATACGTTTCATTTAAATATGTATATTCTCTGCGATTACGTTTACTCGATTTCCAAAAACTTTCTAAAAAAATATCTTCTTTTTTGTTGTTCGAAATGTTTATCTCAACTATAATTATTAAATTCATTATTTTTTTCTCTCTATGTAATGCTACAAGAACAGTAAAGATCAAATATAATTATGAAGCAAATTGGAGATAATTTAAGAGTGTATATTTGTTTCAAGGTAGAATCTAGTAATTAACTAATTAGTCTTTGAAGATAAGGCTTAAAGTTTGATCCCGTTTTTGTAAAGCAATTAACGTTTCTATTAAAAAAATACACTTTTCTTAAAAGTAACAATTTTTATATTCAAAATATTTGTTTATTTAATATAGATATTATTATAAATAAAATTATTCTTTATAGACTTTTTCTGTAATTAATTGATAAAATGAAATATTTCATCATTTTCCATAAAATTTTACTATGAAATGTGACCATATTTCACTATAACAAGATATTTTTAAAGAAACATTATATGAGAATCAAAGTTTAGTTGAATTCTTTAAGAAAAATAAACGAAAATTTCAATTTAAAGTGATTTATTTAAAAAAAATATACAAATTTGAATTCCAACTGTATATAATTCACATTGTGTTTGAAAATGTAATCAAAATTTTATACATTCTAGAAGTAATTAAAGCATTTCATGAATGGATCAATTTAGATTAATTGAAAATTATAATTATTATAGTAAAATTGTATTCGCTTTGAATATTATATGAATGTTTAATAATAATTCTTACGAAACGTAATTGCATTTAATCAATTTTAATCAATGTAATCAATAGAGAATGAAATTGAAGCACTTGCATGATTTATTCTATACTATAATTCCCCTTACAAAACACAATATTTCGCATAATCGATCACGTTCCTATACATTCCTTATTTTATGATATGATTCCTTCCGCACTTGCACATTTCCAACATCTAGGATTTTGAGTATTAAAGAGACATGGCACAATTTCAGAAAACAAAATCCAATTAGAGATTTCCTCCAAAACAAGTAAATCTTTCACAGCTCCAATATTTTCAATCCAATTTCGAATTCCATCAACATAATTGCAATTGGAATGGTTAAACCATTTACAGTGGTAGAGAACAGGTTTCCAATCCCGATTTGAAAGATGTGCAAGAGTACTCTATAAAATTTCGAAAATATCTCATTCACCTACTCTTAATTTAATGTCTTTTTCTTCATATAATTAAATACTGTACTTCAGCCAATATATAAATATATACAAATCGTTAAGAAAAGAAAGAAAATCGTAGCCTTAGTTGTAAAAAAACAAACAAAAACAAACTGGATCCGCGTAGGCAATCAAAAAGTTGGAATGGGATTCCTCTTGAAGCAGACGTGAAATGGCACAATAAAAACAAAATTTTCATCGAAATACCAAATAATAATAATTAGATTAAATTAATTAGAAGAAAGCAAACAATTTGAAAGTGGCGCGCTCGCCTGGTAACCGCTTCCGGCCGTCGTTTAGGTAACTTGATTCGCCTTAAAAGTAAACTCAATAAAATCGTTAATAAAATATATGTAAATATATAAAAAAAAATCATCTCGATCTGTAAAACAATAATTAATTAATCACACACAGAAAAAAAATACATCTTTATAATAGTGCCATGACTAGGTTGTATCGCATTTTAGGTTCTCGTTTGCTGTGCTTTTTTTTTGTTTATACTTATTTTGCATCGCCTCCTTTCGTTCATTTAAACAATTAAAGAAAATATTTAAAGTAATTGTAATAATAGTAATGATAATAATAAAAATATGTATATTTATAGATGTATATATATTATTCCATTGTTTTATTAGCAAGAGATGCCGTCCACAGCATCCTTTTGGTAACCATTTCCATAATATCTAATTGCACCGAAAAATTGAATTAATCGTTATAAAAAAAATATGTGTAAATATATTTATATGTGTAGAGTATTATATATTATGTTTGTATATAAAAAAAATAATAATAAGTACATATGTATAAAATATTAATTAATTTAAACGAAATAATATAAAAAAAATAGTAGTAAATATCCAATGAATAGCCACATAGTCATAGCCCGGATAAATAAGGTAACTTGTATCGTCGTGGGTAACTTCCGTTCAATTAGTTATGTTTTTCATTTAAAAGTTATGAAGAAGCAAGCTCTCTCGGTCCATGTTCTTTCCACATATATATATTACATGCATTTATATAGAAAATTGCAAAAAAAGAACAAACATTTTAAAGATTGTAAACTTGGTTAGTTCACCTATCTCTCGTACCTTTACAAAATATACACATCCCGTATTCTTTGTGAAAGAATATCAAAAATAAAAAAATAATAATAATTGAGAATAATTAATAATAATAACATTAACAAATCACATACAGTAGAATAACTCTTCATTTGCTTAATTTCGTGCGTCGATCAAACCTCTTTCATTCGCAGAAACGCATCATCCTCCCATTTCTCTTCCCTTTAGAATGGTAAACTGGCAACGAACATCTTCTCGATGAGCGGCGGCGCCGGGACGAGGTCCTCCAGTTTAAGGTAGAAGATCCTCTGGAGTCCTTGGACGCTCAGGGAGCGGAGTTCCGGAAGCTTTCCGAGCAGACGGCTGAAGTAGTGCGCCTTGCGCTGAGCCTCGGCGTTGTAGGTTACGTGATCCCTCAATGACGAGATGATCTTCATCTGGAGCTGCTCGACGCGGTGCGGCTCCTTCAATCCGTGTCTCTCTGCAAGTAGAAAGAAGAAAAAAACGCCCCACATCAATCCACACGGTCGTAAATCAGAGACGGCGACGAATGCAAATCGCCTTTCCAGAGCTCGTTTATCTCAAATTGCGGTCCTAAACGCTTTGCCATTTATTTCATATGCCCATGTTAAGAAGTTGCGAGTTATACAAGCAATGAAATCCGAGACTCTCTAATATTTCCTGCAGTTTTACAACTCAAACCTACTTTGAATTTAAAACGCAATTTCAATACGATACGATATATTATAATCAACAATTTTTACAAAACAAGGGAGGTGTTGTGTCCAATTTTACTTAAACATCTCTATACTGTTATACACTTTACGATTTAGCAAATCATTTGGCAAATATATTTTGTCTTTTAAGTACTTGAACATTTCATACTTAACAAGTTTAAGTAATTTTGCAAGTAATTTGTCAAATACTTGAAGAAATATAAAAACATGATATTGAACGTTTTGTATTACTTATGAGGTATTAAGTTTGCTTTTTATTTTGCAAGTTTAAGTGAAATAATTGAAGAAATATTAAAATTGTATTCGGATATTCTTATTAGGAATACTAATAGTAATAAAAATATTGCTACAATAAAATTAATGTAACGTTGTTACAAGGGAGGAAATATTGTATCCATTTTATATAAGAAACTCTTAAAATACTTGCATATGTATCATAATTTAAGCAATGAGTATTACTTATCAAGTACTTGCTCAAATCCAAATCATTTGTTTAGTATAATATTATGTGCCAAGTAAATATGTTAGATAAATAAGAAAAAAAAACTTGGATTGAATACATAATGATAACTCACAGTGAATTAGTAATCTAGAAAAGGTGTATTTCCTTCATTGTCAATTAAAATTTAGAATATTCAAGACTAATTATGTAGAAATAGATGATGTTTGTGATAATAACCAATGCGAGGCAATTGGAATTAATCCAATATCCGGTGCGAAGGTTTCGCAAGTAAATTTTCGAAATGAGGTTCTGCGCAAATTGCAATTTGTCATTGTGAGAACGCAATTAATTAACGCATGCTATAATGAGGTTCGGTTAATCGAAATTGCGAGTGAAAAATATCAACGAAATTGTCGAATTAATGAGAGATATCCAGGCTTGAAATTGCGAGAGCCGTAAAAGCCATGCAGTTAATGGCTCGTAAATTTCAGCACAATCACGGAATCATCCATCGTGCGATGCGTCGAGTGGTGGTGTTAATATTTCAATTTACTTGTTAATCGGTTGGTTCGTTTGGCAAAACAAAAGGAAAAACGATGAGCGAAATGCGTAATTTACGTTCGTGAGCTGCTGCTGCTTTCCTAATTAGGTTTAAATGATGTGAGCTTGTGCTTTTCCGATTTCGTTTTTGGCTTTGGCTATAAATTGATAATGGATTCAATTTCCTGTCCCTCGGACGCAATTAATTTCCGAGCGGTTCGTTGAATAATTCGGCTCATTGTGAATTGATGATCGCGTGTTCGGATTTCAAGCATACATGGACAGTGTGGGGGTTGTGGTGATTTCATCCTCTTTTTTTTTGTTTGTTCGTGAAAAAAGTGTATCATTCAATGAACCGACTCAACAAATGAATCCTTAAGGACTTAAAGATGATAGACAATTACTTTTTAGTAAACAAGATTTTTTGAATAGTCTTCTATAATAATTCTATTGAGTTATATTGATATATTTAGAATGTATGGGAAAATATAAGTATATATTGTTGTGATACCAGTTCAGTATAAAGTAATATATAATATGTGTTTTATTTTGAATAGTTTGTGCTGTAATATATAGATATGTTTAAGTTATTTTGGGTAACGAGAAAATTTGATATGAATGATGTATTTGAAACATTACATATAAAGTAAATTGGCAATTTTATGATTCTAAAGTGTATTAACTTATTAGGATGTAATTGTATGAAAAAAAAACTTACCAGTGACGAGTGTGAGGGCGCAGAGACAGGCGAAGGCGGAAATGTCGATTTCCATGAGATGAAGGCTGCTGCAGAAGTCCATGATGGCGTGCAGCCAATCGCCAAAGGAGCGCTGACACTGTTGCTTGTCGAGGACGACACCGTTGCAGAAGGTTAGCTTGGTGTCGTTGGGATGGGTGCGGTAAGCGAGACGCAGCACGAAGAGTTCCAACGATGCCGATTGGAATAGGAGCTCCTTGTCGTCGTGCGAGAGGTCCTGGAAGCCGGGGATTTTGTCCGCAAAGTTTCTGATGACGTCGACGGAGGTGGTAAGCAAGGTGTAGAACTGCAGGATCTTGTCCGCCTCGGGGATGATGGGCTCGATGGGACTGGGTTCGCAGTACTGGGAGTAGTCTAGGTTAGCGAGATCAGGTGTGGTGTCGACGTGGGCGCGCACCAGGGCCGTGATGAGGGAGACCGGTGGACTTGGTGGAGATTCCTGCGGGGATTTGGGCTTCGAAGGCAGCCGACCCCGTCTGCCCTTCAGCGAGTCCGTCCGGACGACCTCCTTGACCATGCCAACGGCCAAACACTTCTGGAATCTGCAGAACTGGCAACGATTGCGCCTCCTCTTGTCCACGGGGCACGCCTTGTCGGCGAGGCAAACGTACTTGGAACCTTTCTGCACTGTCCGTTTAAAGAAGCCCTTGCAACCCTCGCAAGTGCGCACTCCGTAATGCTGACAAGCGGCCGTATCTCCGCAGACCGCACACAGCTGGGACGGGGATGGCGGAGCTGGACCTTTGTTGGAAGCCGGCTGCTCAACACCGCCCGGCGAACTTGCGGCCGAAGAACAAACGGAAGATGTTGGACCGGCCATGCGGAGCTTCGGGCTTTCGCTGCTGCTGGTGGACTCGGAGCGTTGCAGTGGAAGCGATGCCCTTCGTTGGCGAGGGCTCAAAGCGGTGCTGACGTGGAGCTCTGAAGCTGCGCTCTGGTAGGGCGGAAGCGAATAGGAATCCTGCGAGATCAGCGAATCGAAGCCGGGGCTGCATTGGGGCGGCGGATAGTAAGGGCTGGTGGTGTACTGATGCTGCTGGTACTCGTAGTGGTGCGTCGGGGCGGCCACATGGGCCGGATGATGATGGTAAGCGTTGAAGCACTCCTCCTCCATCTTGAAGGTGTTGTATCTGACCGAGTAGGTCTCCTGGAAGCTGGGCAGAGGTGCCGGTGACGGGGGCTGCGACTGCAAGGCTACTTCTGGGAACGGGTCAAGATCCTCTGGTGGCAGGACGGCACTCGGGTCGTCCGGGAAACTCAGCAGATCCGCAAAACTGCTCGAGCCAAACGGGGTCTGCAACAACAACCGGACAACACAGGCTCAGACATTGAATTGCATTGCATTTTGATTCGATTGATCTCAATACATAAATAACAGCTCTGGGCTCATTATATTTAGGTGTCAATCGGTGCGCTACTATAATTAACACGGCGAAATCTAATCACGGCATCGCGACCACCCGACCGCCCAACCAAGCAATCTACACTTGTAGGCAGAGAAGGCAGGAAGCCAGGAAGGTAGACTCTCTTTGCATCGGTGATTGTCCGCGACTACAGGGCCAGGTGACACGACGTGATTTATCGCCTCCGTTCCGTTTCACCTAGTTTCACGCAGAAGAGGGGTTTCTTCTCATAGGCGGAGTCGCCATTCTCTTCCATTGGCCGACCCGCACCGTTGCGTGCGTCGCAACCGTTGCGACGTCGCGACGCCATTGCCCGTACTCCTCCTCGAATAGGGGAGATACCCAAGACCCATCCGAACCCATAAACACGGACTCGGAGCTTCGCAGCAAAACCCCGACGAGACAACTGAGAACTCAGGAAGCGCGACTTCGATGTAATAACAATATCCGGGAAGTCATCGACATCCTTAACCTCGCTTACAGTGCTTACAAAACTAATCGCGACTGTCTTAATATATCATAATTAAGTGCGTATTAATGGAGAGCAAACAGCGGGGAATGTGCAGCATGTGAAACAGCCTTCGCATGTTTGGTGCATGTATCAGTATCAGAACTCTCCGCTACTCAATATACATTCGTGTCTACGGTACATATCTGTACAGGGACGCATTATCCAAAACTCAATTATACAGAACGGTAATTCAACAATTACACAACAATTACATCAAAGCAGCAGCAACTAATAAACGGCACCAATCAAGCGAAATTTTATATTCAAATATGTGAGAAACTCCAAAACAATACCATTACGAAATCTCCAATTATAATAGCAATTATCAACTAAATTTCCAACAATGTATACTCTGCGATAATTTATTTTTATTACTAATCGATTATTGTTATTACTAAACAGAAAGCAATTTTATGACTTACTAATTTCCTACAAATTTTATGCACTGCTTCAACATTACAAGCGTCTTCAAACACAAACATATTTCAGCCAAACGTATATTCAGAGATCATAATAATTAAGAAATAAATTAATATCTGCATTCCTTTAATTGTCCGCCTTACAGCATTAGTAAATATTAATTAAAAACTCAATTATATATACATTTATAAACAAATTTTACGCCTTTCTTCATTATTTTATTACTAACAAATTAATGAATGCAGATTTATAATTTGCATATGATTAAAACAATTTTCATCATATTTAGTAGAATAATGACTACTTTTCATTTCAATTTATTTTATGCATATTCCTAAGGACAGATAGACTTTGATTAATACTTTGGCCCAATGTGTTTTTCATAAATACGTTGAATAATAATGATGTTTGATTCGATGATATTGATGATTGTTGTTTTGTTGAACGAAAACTGAATACGTGCCTGCGCTTGTATGCATACAAGTACATCTATGTTTGCAAAAGCATTCGATCTGTATTTATTTATATAATCGAGACGCGTATTTCCAAACGGACATTACGCATCGGACTTACTCATGTCCACTCGATCATTATCCCATTTATAAATAGTCATTACACGTTTCCCTCGACTCGTAAAAATTAATCTGTCGACGGAAGAGGTAAACAGCAAACGAAGAACCACTCGGCAGATTCTGCATACGCATATCTCGAGTTCGGACTGGGCATTATGCAACGGCGCTCATTGCGCATTCAGAATGCGAAATCATCGCTTGACCGTCGAGATGAAGACTTTGCACAAGCAATAACAACCGTTCGGCCGTGTCAAAGTTCGATGTTGATTGATGAAATGTAAGGATAATCAATTAGAATGTGAGGATTTCAGTGCGAATTGCACAAAATTCTAGTTGTTTTCTTTTTTTTCAGGTCATCGTTGCTTTTCTAATTACCGACGTCGCTTCTCGGTGCGCAACTATTGGCAAAAATAATTACGATGATGGCAGGATTAATTTTTAGAAACGATTCTCAGGAGTTTGAACAACGTATGAATCAACAAGATGGTGCAATATCAACTAAAAATATTCTTAACACACAAGTCTTTACAATAATACTAATTTGCAGTAGTAGTATTTGTATTAATGAGAGATACATTTAAAATTACATAACGTTGCACAACAATTTATTTTCGGTTAATATTAGTTTAATTGTTCGAAGCGAATTGAATTTATTGGAATAGGGCTCCCAAATGGGGATTTTCCGACCATTTCGGATCAGCTCTAATTTCCCTTTTCCTAAACCAGTAGTCACGGCTCTTTCCTTTAACAGTGATTTTCGTTTACTTTAGAAAGTAAATAAACGACAATTAATTTCAATTTTATCTTTCCTTTTATTTTGATGATATTATATAATATCAATATTCTCAATATAATCTCGAATAGTGCGGTTTTGATTAGTCCGGATTCATTATAATACGGTTTGAATATTTCAAAACAAACTTAATTTTAATTAATTAAGAAAATACAATTATATACAGTCAAGGCTCTTTAAGTGCTATTGTATATATTTAGTTCCTCGGTTAGTCCGGTTTCAATAATGCCTTATTAGATGTACTACTCTATTTATTAATATATAAATTTAAATCTATCTGTTTAAAGAATTTTAATGACAAATTTCAATTGCAATATAACTTCTTATTTCACTCGTTTTTTTTGTTTGTTTGTTCTCTAATTGTAAAATAAACGAAGTATTGGAATTGCATGCCTTACATGGAATCTTTTAATTAATGGCATTTAGCATCGTCTTGCATCGTTCGCAAATGGGGGTATTTCAAAATTTTAATTTCTCAGCAATAAAATAGGAACGTAGGTGAGTTTTATCATTCAGGAATAAATTAGTGATCGCGCTACACCGAGCACTGCACTTAATTTATTACGGAATGTACAAGGATGGACATTAATTTTCAACTTCGCAAATATCCACAAAACTCTTAAGACTCAGCCTCAGCATTAAATCACAGCTTAGGAGTCGAGATGCGCATTGCGAAATTGTTGTTAACGACAACATTCAGTTTCTTTCTTTCTTTTTGGAAATGTTTGCAATGTTACAACATTTGAAAATAAAGTCAGTTTAATAAAATCACTAAGAAAACTTTAACTAAAGCGTGAATTTATAATTTTATTATTAGCTCTAAGCTTTAAAAATATAATATTTTAATTATTTATATTGTCTATTTGAAAACTAAGTCTTTAGATTTCTTTTAGTCGTTCAAAATAGTTAAATTTTCCTGTATAACTTTTTCCTTTAAGCATTTGATTGATGTCAATTTTAACTTATTGTAGTGGTACTTTTCATTTTGATTGTCAATTGATAGTTTTATATAGTTTATATTTAGTCTATAGAATTGATAGTTTTCATTCATTTTTCCTTAAATTATGAACAAAATATTACATAAAAGTAAGATGCTACTGAACAATTGTCAAAAAATTAATTGTTTTAAAATTAATCAAATTATAAGAAAATGCACGACAATTTTCAAATTACGTTTATATTAATAAACAAAAAGTATACATTTATTTACTTGAATCGTTGAAACATAATAATGTCAGATTTATGCAAATGCACTTACTTATTGAAAATATTAATATGCTTTGCGGTTTTTAGCGAAATATGGTAATAGTTGTTAATTACAATAAATGTAACGTTTCGAAATAAATTAAACTGAAATTAGTGACTCGAAATGTTTCTACTTCGGTAATTACAAGAAATGCGTGTAGTAATTAAGAAAATCCACTCAATTAATCTCTTATTTCCAGATATTAATATGCATATTTGAAACGAAAATTGTTGCTTTAAAACATATTTATTAACATAATGATTATCATTTTTAAGAAATTGCAATGCATGAAACAAATAGATTCTATTTTTTTTGCTTATTTTTCATTAATAAGTTTTACATTTGAAAAATTTCAAAAACTATACAATTTATTGACTTCAATAGTTTATAAAAACATATTTGCTATAGAATAAAAGTGATCAAAATTGACTTTATTTTCTTAAAAATAACACATAGCACATAAGTGCGTATTAATACCTCGAATAGTGCGGTTAATCAGTTCTGGTTTTAAACCGGACTAATCGGGGACTTAAAGCAAAAATGAGAATAACCATATAATTTATGTACAAAAAAGATCTCAACTTTTTATTTTGCTGTATTTAATTTTTGATATTTTCAAACTGGACTAATCTAAGCAGCACTATGCGAGGTATTGCTGTATTATTATTATTAGTAAACATAAAATTAATATACAAACATACCCCGCATAGTGCGGTTAATCAGTTCTGGTTTTAAACCGGACTAGTCGGTAACTTAAAACAGAAGTGCAATGAGAATAACCCTATAATTTATGTACAAAAATGATCTCAGCTAATGCTGTAGAATATATTTTTAATTTGCTGAATTTAATTTTGATATTTTCAAACTGGACTGATCGAAGCAGCACTATGCGAGGTGCTATATTATTATTAGTAAAGTTCCAACTAAGTGTAATTGAAATATTTCTATCATCTTTAATGAGTATTAGCCACGAAATCTTGACGTTGTTAGAATTTAATGTAAAATGAACTTACAAAGGAATAATCAAAGATTTAAGTTATTTTTGGTTGCCAAGAAAGGTTGTTATTATCAAAGAAATTATGATGTTTGAAAGTACAAAGCTATTTTATCTAAGTTTCTTCGAAAGTTATTAGTGCCAAATTTTTGCTCTAATAGAAGTTAAAGTAAATGTAACAATACATTAGGAAAGAAAAAAGATGTGTATATGAACTACTAAACTTCTTCAAAGATATTTTAAACAGAAAACAACAACAAAATATGTTAGTTTTTACTTTAAGAATGAATTGAAAATTTAAACAAATCTAAAATAATGGACAAGAAAAACTATCATCTTTGATTTCTATTATATACAGTTTATATTTATCTTGTAGTTGTTATTATTATATTGAATGAAAGAAATAATGTCTCTTGAACATTTAACTATATGAAAACTTCAATTAAACTAAAAATAGATGTAATTTAACTGTGGGAACGTTGAAATGAATAAAGATGTTATTGCATAAGACGAATGCAATATAAGAAGAGTTCCACCTTGGGGTGTTAATATTTCTTGCAACTTTGTAATATACTTCTTCGACGATTGATTTGCATAATTCGCATTTGCAGCGGATTAAATATTAAGTCGATTTTTATGCATTTATGGAAATGGCAAATTTATTCAGAAGTCGAACACAATGAATCGCCGTTTACATACAGATCTGTGCATGTGTACACCTCCATCTCTCTCACCGTGTACACCTCTCTCTGAATCTCTCCTCCAATATATTTATACGTAACACTACATAGTATGCTATATGCACGTGGCTCCATCTTATATCAATTTATACGGCCGGAACATAACTTCTGCTGACGGTTATTGCATGTTCATATTGTAATTTGCGATGCGATTAGAGATGGATGCATAAATATTTAAACGCACGGACTTTTAGGTGTATGCCGACACACACACACACGGCTTTCGCATCGCCATCAGAAAGCCCAACCTCTTCACTACCATATCATGTACATACAAAACATTCCTCTTTTCTTCTCTCAACCGTCCGCTTTTCACGCGAAAATCATATGCAAATACTCCCATCGGATGATGTTTCAATCCGAACGATTTGATAGAATGCGTGTAATTTTAATGGTAATAATAAAAACACGCGCTGCAAACACCTACGAATCAACGATAATAATAAGAAAAAACATAATAACCGTTTCTCTAATCACGGTTAATTATAAACTGCAGAGCGTACTGGTTTCTGCTCATTTTTTCTTACGTCTCCTCCATCTCCGTCCGTTACCACCACCATATTACCTTATTATTTATTTATTTTTCTTCTCTTGCTTCAATATTTGATACGCATTCATTACGTTCCGCGCTTTAATTACCGTCGTAAATCCATGAAAACTATTTGTTCTCACGGCTCATGGGCGCCTCACTTCTGAACCTGCCTGCCACTTCCATTTATTATGCGGCATAATACTATAACTTTATTGTAATCGCGTCCAGTTACGTATTGCAACTATGGACTTGCTAGTCTGCACTCCGACGTCGAGCAACAATACAGGTGTCTCCCAAAACAGGACTCTCGATTATGCAATTAGATTCATTCGCGATTGTTTCCATGCGTTTACTCAATTTCGTACAGCCTGCGTTGCGTAACAACCGAACGGAGAATTGTTTATATAAACAGTGATCAAAACTTAAACAGCGTTTACAAATAAAGCAAGAGCTTACTTAGATCCTTGTTACACCGTTTTCAGTCATTTCAGTTTCTTAACCTCGCTTTGTTTATTTTCTATAATTTCAATTTAAAAAAAACTAAATCTAAGGAAAACTCAACTAATTTAGTGATATAAAGGAACACCTGAAAATTTGCAATTACCTACATAATTTTTAAATGAAAATATTCCAATTTATAATAGCTCTTTGCAAAATTTGATATACACCCATACCTCACTCTTGGTCTTTATACGGCATTTCGCTAAAACGGCCCTCTTCAATTAAGGCACGTTTTCGATTTACGGCCTAAAATGTTTCTCTATAACGGCAAACATTTTTTTTCTATGTCGATAGATCTACATGTTGCCAATCTTGCGCAAGCGCAATAATTGATTTCTTATACGGCTTTTCGCTTTGCGGCCAAGTTTCGTGGAATGTAAAGAAAAGTGTGAGTATTTTTAATTGATTCTACTATATTTATATTTAGTAAATCACAAATGTGACCAAAGGACTGTGTACCTTCTTATACATGTTTTTCATGTCTCTTTAACGTTGCAATGAATATTATGAGAAAAACAACAAATATCTGCAAAAAAAATGTTTCAAAATAGATCACAGAATCATATAAACAACAATACAAATTAAGTTATAACTAAAAAATCAAAATTTCATCTCAAAACCAAATCTAATTATAATATTCATTCAAGTCATAAAAAATCTAAAGAAAATCGAAATTGAATAACAATAATATAACATAAATTTAAACCAATTTTTATTATAGTTGTAATTCATTTTATATCGAGTTTTCCTGTCCGTGCGAGTCGTTAAACTAACAATTAATTTGGATTTCAATCTCTGCGTGAGATTCAATTCCAGTTTGAAATTAATGGGCAGTTAATTTACTAACGAACGATTTTAATTGTAATTAAAACGTGTGTACAAATAAACTGAAATTGTTTTAAATTGATTTAAAGAAACCTCACAATTATATTTCATATGCTATAGTATTAATTTAATGAACTAACGAGTGACTTAATTAATATTTATTATCACTTTAATCATCTGTGCTACATCATTCAGATTTTGATTAAAGAGGAACGAGTTTTTCAAGCACAATTTCAGTTTTAAATTAATACATTAAAATACCATTTTTTCGTATATTAAAATACAAAATTAATGAATTCAATTCATATTTATTATCTCAATAATCTTTACTATTTAATTTAGTTTTTAATTAAAGATAAAACGAGTTTTTCCAAGACGTTTTTAATTCAATTTGAAAAACACATTTCAAATTATTTTTTAATATTTTGTCTCAAAGATTTATAACTAACACGGGTATCCATTGAATTAGTAAAATGTAATTATATAAAGGTGATTAAATACACGGTTTTTTTACACTGACCTTAAGTTATTATTAATTGAAATTAATTGAATACATTTTAGCAAAATAGGTTGTACAAAAATATGTTCACTGAAAGGCCGATCAAGCAAAACGTTCGTTATATAACTAGACGTTAATGCGTGTTTAATAATCATCGCTTTGCAAGGGAATTGACTAAACTTAATTCGATAATTAATGAAAATTAGAAGCATAAATTAGCGATTAATCTCGAGGGTGACGCAACGAGCATTAAGGATACACGGTGATTTACAGTGCATTTGCGAACAGCTCGATCCTTGTCGGCCGCAGCAATTTAGCGAAACGATTTATACATCTTTTGTCGCAAACAACAAATACCTCCGAATAACACTCAATCTTGATCCAAAGCGCGAAGCGATAAATTTACAGTTAACTACGTTTCAGCCCCGAGGGTTTTCAGTAATGCAAGAATACGTTTAATTGATGTACACGGTAAATTTATCGTTCAGACACTTCGACCATTGCAAATAAATCATACTTAATAGTTGTAGATAAGATTGGAAGCAATTCGTTTAATATTTTCCAATGCTTTTACGTGAAAAGAGACATACATTTCTGTCAAGAGTACCAACAAAAATAGAAACCTTTCATAATTTCATGGCAGTGTTTCGTAATGTGCAAGCTACCTTCTTGAAAATCGAAAAGAAACCTATAAAGTAATACCTCGTATAGTCCGAGTCAAGGTTCACAATAGTCCGGTAAAAGAATTGAAATTTTAATTACATAAAATTTCAATATAAATTCTAAACAATTAGCACACTCGTTTTGAAAAAAACGCTAAAAATTAATACCTCGCTTAGTCCGGGTTTGGATTCACAATAATCCGGTTAAAAACTAAATTTTAATTCAATTAAAAAATAAGTATACAAATTCTGATTTCATGTTTTTTTTTGTTCCGAGAAGAGGAAAACCTTCCAAAGGGAATCGTGATACTGTGGGATTCTTACCCACTAAAAACCTCTGATTTGATGTTTTGCTTTCATCAAGTTTATTTTATGTACATTTCCTCAATTAGAAAAGTTTCAAATAGTCCGGAATTTGCGAGTTATTTATTTTATTGTACATATAAGAAAAACATTTAATTCAATATTTCTAGAGCTGCGTCCTCACTACTTGCTATAAATGTATATATTTAAGTTAGAGGTAGCAAATACTATAGGGGGGATCAAACAGAAACGATTCCCCGGACTATTCGAGACATTTCAGTAGAGTTAGAACAACATTTCTTTTGTTTTTTTTAAGCTGGAACATCACACCTCGTGATAAATTACCTATCTTTATCTTAAAGGTATCAAATACTGTAGTATTAGTATAGTTGGAGACAGTGTGACGTTGTTTTCTTTTGAATGTAATAATTGTGTTATTATTTTGGTTGGAATGAGGTGGAAAATGGAGATTCGTTTCGAAAGTCCCTGTGTGGAAATTAACTTGAATATTCTTTTGCGATAAATAAATTTCATAAAGAGTGTGTGAGAGAGAGAGAGAGAGAGAAAAAATGAATGCGGATAATGTAACAGTAAATCCTAGAATCGTGTAATACATTTTTTTCATAGCTTCATAAATATTCCGATTGAAATGAACATCGAAAGAGAGTTGCCGTGCAGCAACAAAGCATGTTTCTCATACATATCTGCAACGGATGAGAGGTGGATAAGAAGGTGGAGAGGATGAAGAAAAAGGGGCACGAAATTTATTATTGGAATTTAATTTCGAAATTAGCATTTTCGCGCGCCGCAGAATGCGAGGATGATCGTTTATAACGTGGCCAGGATCTAATGGGATTTACGGTTTCAGAGCCTCGCCTCACGTTTCATATTAAAACCCATATTCGTTACGTTACTTTACGTTCCGCAACGCGAAAAAGAGCAAAAAAAAAACAGATAGATAAATAATACGAAACAAAAAAACAAATAATGGTAATAACAGAAATGCAACGGTTTAATTATATGCGCGCACACAATAAATGGGAATGATTTATTAATAGAGCGTTATTTATGTTTTGTAACAATAAATGGAGATATATTTGAAAAGATCTCTGGCGTCGATTAAGCGCTTTCAATTCCGAATGGATCGGGTTGCGCTTTAAAGGGACCCTAAAACGACGGTTCGTTTCGTTGGGTTGTATCCATTGGTACTCACTTGAGTCTGCAGAAGGAGCATACTTGACTGAGGGCTGTTGGGGGCAGATGGCTGCGCACTCGCCGCCACCAAAGGCGCACTTGACACTTCGCCCTGTACAAGAACTGTACCTGGAATCAAAACAAGAACATTATTGCAACTACTCCACTTACAACTAATGAACTTCGCACTTCTTCAGCACCAATTCCATCTAACAGACCATGCACAAATGGATACAAATACTATATACTTAAGGTGACCAGTCCTGATTTTTCAGGATATCTCCCTACATTTAGTTGGATATCCTCGAAATATATGTTCGGGAACGTTGCAAAGAGAGAAACCACATTTCAGTTAAGAATGCGAGTCATTTTTTATTGAACTAGTCTAGTCACTCTACATAGACCGTTGTATAACACGCACCAATGTATAAGATACGTCACTTTATTTCATTTTATTACTTGTCACTTTGACATTCTATCAAATATTCCATAATAAGTTTCCATGATGATCATACCTTATTTCGTACATAGTATTAACACTTCCCATATTATGAGACAAGTATTTGTATAAGTATTTTACACTTGAGAAGTAAATATTCAATGACATTTACCAATCACTATGACATTACTTGTCAAATATATAATACTACGAGTTTCTATGACGACCATATCTTATTGGCAACATTTCCCATAAAATTAGCCTAGTACTTGTACAAATAATATACACTATACTTGACAAGTATTTCATACTCACATAAATAGTAACATCAAATGGTTAAATTAAAAAAAAAATCATGCGTTCATGTTTTCATGGTAACCGTTATTTTGTTTCATCAAACGTTACTAAGATAAAGAAACGTTGCTGTAGATTATTGGTCTATCGACCAAAACTCGTAATTAATATTGTTTTACATAAGTACAGAATAAAAGTAGAATCAAGTTCATTGATGAATTACTTCATTTATTAAATAAGTTTCTTTTAACTTTATTATTATATAAATTACGTAATAAAATCTCTTTTAATTCAATTTATATAATATTGTATAAAATTGATTTCAAAATCGTATTTTTATAAAATAAATTGATATCACGTAATTTCAGTTTAATTAATTTCTTTTTTTTTGTGATTGTCTTCGAAGTAACAATATTATAAAACTTAAATTGCATGATGTAATGTAACTATGCAAAGCGTGTATTATAAACACGTAGAATAATAGATTCGAAAATAGTGTAATTAAGTCATTATCGTGAGTACCATTACTCCTTTGTGGAGCACAACACTTCAACGTGGTAATTAAGAGCATACTCGATGATAAATATCCTTCAAGAACTGATGTTAAAAACAAATCTATTCTAAAGCAAAGGCTTCCTCAAACTATCATTAAGAATATTATCATTTCAGTGTTGAAACTATATAAAACATAATTATTGTTTTATATTAAAGGAATTAATTACAATAAAATGAGTATGACGTAATAGAAAAATATTTCTCAAAAACTTAAGTTAGAAATTAATATAAAATCTTAAAAAAACATGCAAATTTGTAAATATTGAAAAACTGTTTATAAATTTTTGAAAATTTTTGTAATAAGTATTTTCATTTCAAACATGAACATTACTATTAAAGTTATGCATTACATTTACTGGTATTAATGATTATAAAAATGCATGAATCTGATTTCAATTGAATGATGAAATGAAGCATGCTGGTATTTCTGTATAGATATATGAATTAAAATAAAAAAAGTGTAGTTTCATGTGGCATGCAAAATAAGTACAATAAATGTGCGTTAAATTGGTTAAATCCATATAGAGACGTCAGCTTATTTATCGTCGCATTATCATCGCATGTGAAGAAGTGGTATTCGTAGAGTGAGTCGAGTATGGCATGAAATATTCATCGTATTGTTTGTAGATTTTGTCGAGGAATGAAACCAGAGGCGAAAAGAACAAGGAGACGCGGCTCGGGCGGTTGAAAGTACAGATGAAGAGGAATACGTACGCGTACGTAAGTAAGTGAAAGAATGTGCGAGTGGAGGAAGAGGAACAAAACGAATCGAAATAATAAGAAAATAAAGAAGCGATGAGTTGCATGTAATGTGGCAGCTTTATGTGGATTTTCTAATCACCGACAGGTTAATTGCTTGGCAATTGCCGCAGCTACCTCTCCGATCATCGAAGAACTTAATCACCGCAGACAGAAATTACGCTTAATAAATCCTTTCTCCTGCCTTCTTTTTTATTTTCGCATTACACTCTTGTATCTTCCTCGATTAACAACAATTAAAAGGATATTCAGATTTATGGACTACCGCCGTTTCTGGTATGGAAATATATAGTAAAGTGATCATGTGGAAAGTTTCGTTCGAATGGATAAATTTACTGCAGCTACTCCACTCGTCGGAATTCATTTTATTATACAATTTTCCTGTTCGAATCCGTTTGCATTTCGCTTCCTTCTTGTACCTTCTGACATTGAGGTTTTCTTATTTCATGACTTTTGAACCTTCAATTAAATAGAAAATAAATACGTCAGCTTCTGATATTCAAATACGAATAAATTATGATTTACAATAAATAATAAAATAATTTATTGTGCATAATTTTATCATTCAATTTTCAATATAAATTAATTCGTATTTTGTTCATTAGAAAAACTATATAGAAAATGTTTAGACAAATAAATTTGTTTTGTTATTCTATCACTTTAGATTTACCAATTATATCAATTTATTTTTGAGGAAAGTTGATAAATATAAGGAATTCGTAAACCGAAATTTTCAGTATTTTCAGATTTATATCTTAATACAAATAGAAATTTGAAAAAGTTAAGAATTTGTTAACAAAACTTTAATTTAATCCAGTTTCAGTTCCAGATTTTAAAGCAGTGACATTACAATATCAAGATTAAGGAAAAAACAAATGGATTTAACTCTTCATGTTTTCTTTAATTAAAAATAATGTATGTTTCACGTCAAGTTTTGTTAATGAAAATTTTGAAAAATTTCATAGTTTTTTATTGTGATAATTAGTTTTTTTATTGCACAATTTTAACAATTATTTTCTGACATTGAATAATAACGATGATAATGAAAAATTGTTCTATAGTTTACACATTTCTAAGCTTGCATTCCTAAGGGTATTTTTTTTCCAATCTGACTTACAATATCTATAATTATTCAAATTGTTCTTAATTGATTCTTGTTTAAATTGATTATAATGTAAGTTAATAATAACAACTTAATTATTGACTGTTATTGTAAAAGTGCTCTATATTACAAAACAACACAAATCACTGCGACTACCTTGAAAAAAGAGATACATGCCAATAATAAGATATAATGGAAGGGAATTTATATAAAATATTTGAATCTAGGAAAAAAATACCTTATGAAATTAATTATATTTATTTAGTTGAATTTTCAAATCAGTTGAATAAAACGTTGATTAATTAGAAATTTTGACAATATTTTTGTATGGTGAAATTCCACTGGAAAATGATAATTTAAGAGCAAAAGCAACGACTCCAACTTTTACATTTTTAATACATTTTCTAACAACTTCTGCTGATCTATTGTTAATCAGAGATAATGAGTAATATAATCTAAATTTTCATTTCAATTATGTGCTTCAAAGAGTTGACAGTAATATTTCAGCTATTTATATAGTAATATAGATTGAATAGTGGTCTAAACTACTTATAATTTTGAGGATATAAAATTTCCAAACTATACAATTTATGTTTACCTATGAGAAATAGGAAAAACGTACGAAATATTTAAAAGACTATAATAATCTCTACAAATATGAATAAACCACTTCGGATCTTAAAACGCACCACAAATATATCCAAGTAAAAAAAGGTAAAGTAATTTCCTCATTTGAAGTTAAAACTATTTGCACCGAATCCTTACATTTCTTGTCCTCGTAAACTCTGTACATCATATCCATCCTGCGTATCACTTCATGATCCTCGCACTTGATTACAGTAAAAGCACTCGAAGACTTCTTCGAAAAGTTGTGATGATAAAGCTATTAACGGCGAAGGGTTGTCGATGCAACGGAAATTGTTTTATTAATGAGGGCGTTCCGGAAACGTCGCAGCCCTTTTATAGTTCGCGATGCCGCATCGTCGTCTATATAGGTATAGAATAATAATGCAAAAAAAAAGAACGTAGAAGAGGAGCGATGTGGAGGGAAGAACGCGAAATAATAAACGGCGGACGGGATTGGGTTTTGATATGATATAGGCCGTCCCCGGGGAGAGCGAAGTCGCTGATATTTGCAGCCCTTGTAATAATCAGGACGGTATGAGCACAGAGTTATGGCCCGGAACGAACGCTTTGTATATGATGAAGCGACGGGCGGATCGCTCATTTTGATTATGTGGGCCTCCCGAGGACCTAATCTAATAAATAATAAGGATTATGCGTCGAAGCATATTGCCCAATTTAGCCCACCGGAATTACTATCGGTTTTCATAATCTACCTAG
>JAFMTC010000066.1:514768-670585 GCA_018845635.1 Nicrophorus orbicollis | reverse complement strand
TTCGATAATATTCCGCACTGTTTGAAACTATACTAATCAAGGATTTTAAAATAAACTTGAGTGTATAAAGTCAAATTTGAAAATTATAATGGTTAATGCAAATAATCAACTGTCTTTTCTGACGTTTACGAGATTCATATGTAGCTTGACAAAAACTAATGAAAATAATACTAACACATTAATACTTCGTATAGTGCGGATTATATAATATTTCGCAATGTTTGAAACAATAGCAATCAAGGATTTAAAAATAATAAAACACTAAAATATGAAAATGTTAAATGTAAAAAATACCAATAAATAAGAGGTAAGATTTGTAATTTACTTCACTGATGAATGTTGCGTTAATAGCAAATCAATGAAGTGAAGTAAAAAAAACTTAATTTTCTCAAGTAATTTCACTCAAAATTGTTCGATTATCCGCGCATTAATTCGGTATTTCGAAACGAACCTTCGAAAAGAGGATTTCCAAACGCGAAATGTCGCGTAATTATAATAAATCGAATACAAAATTAATGAAAAAAAAAAAGAGGATAAAAGTATAGGAAAACTGTCCGCATTGCCGGTTTTAATCAATTGACGTGTGTCTCTTGATACTCGTTAACGTCCATTAATTAGCGCTGCATTAAATCCAATTAACTTTACAGCTCCGCCATCAATTACGACATTTTCCCCGATCCGACGTCGATACACATACAACATACATTGTGCGCCTCTTACATGAAAATCATATTTAATTCCACGATGTTATCTTATTTGATTCCTTTTTTCTTCTCTCTTTAATTTATTTGTTTGTTTATTTTACCTGCGCGCTCTCGGAATATTTCGTGTTTCAATTAATTTACCAACCTGTTCTCCGATTGCATCTCTTCCATCCTCAGAAACCGTCAAGAGAAGATGCATTATGTTAAAACCTTTTCTATGAACCCACGTAAATCCGGAGTCGGCTCACCATTCACATTAATTAATTCCAACCTATTATGCATACAACAGATGCAATTAAGAAAAAAAAATTAATAAACTTCGAGATGAAGACTTAGAGAAGATGTAACAATAACAGGAGGGAGAAAAAAAGGTGATTGTCGATGCGTAAAAATGGCGATAGTTCTATTCATTAATTGATTACTAATTAAATTTATGACCCCGATTTTATCCCTGCGTCAATCGGAGAAGTTATGTAATTGATGCATAATTAAGAGCGCCCAATTAGTATGTTAATTAGGTATTAGACGGCGTTCAAGTTGTAGTCGAAATTATGTTTCTTTAGATCCGATACAAGACGAGCATCTGGAATTATTCGAAACTAATGAAATTTTCTCATAAATTGAAGATTATTATTTATAAATTGTAATTAATATTAATATAATACATATTAATTTATATAAAAACAATGCAATACTCAAAATATACAAATGTAATGGATTTTTCAAAATATTTCTTGAATTATGTAAATTTTTATTCATAGTTAAATTGTTAGCTGATTTGCTATGTATATTAACCAAACTAATTAGGAATTAGCAGATTATTGATTAAATATTCAAATACTTATAATTGTTTTTCAACTTAGTAAAAATTCATTCAATAGCTATCAACAGAAGTATTATTTAACTATAGATTTATAAAATGTATAGAATTCAATCCTCATTTTCTATGTAATTGTTTATGTCATAGTACAATTCATTCAATTAATATAGAAACCACAACATTCAGAAGTATACTAAAACATAAATTTTGATACAATCACAGAACTTTATAGAATCATAATTACGATTTATTAACATATTAATTAGTAAATCTCAAAAGAAAACTAAATTTCGTTTTTCAAACATTCATTGAAATGTAAACAATTATAAACTATTTTCAAATGAACTATTATAAATCATAATCAAATTAACATACTCTTTTGGTGATAGTTTTCACATTATTGCATAACTGTACACAATCCTCTTATAAATTAGTTCACAAGACAAAATCAAACAAAAATTAAACCAAATATTTCGATAACGACACTTTTTTTTGGTGATATTTGAATATTAGTAAAATTGGGTCAAGTATAATAAAATAACGAAGATAATTTGTCGAAGAAAACAACAAATAAAGTCACGAAATAATTGAGAAGTATTCAAGTTAACAAGTACTTCTAACACTCAAATTATTTATTTTGAAACATCCATTAATTTCGTCAGACAGGATAAACATTCATATTCTATTGTGCTCTAAGAAATGATTTAGAAGTAAATAATTTAATTTATTTAATTAACCTATTTACTATTTTTGTTTATATTTTTTTTATTAACAGACACACTGACTATATATTGATTATAATAACACAGGTGTGTTATTAATTTTATTGATTTTTTGTATGTAAGTTAAGTTTGAAATTAAATACTTGCTTTTTTCAATTCAGGGCAAATTATGTGTTGGTATAAAAAGTTGTATTAATTTGGATTCAATTATGGCTTTGCAAGTGTATAATTAAAGTCACTGTCTATAAACTATAAAGACATGTTTGGTGTTTCTTTATATAAAAAATCGAATTGTAAGATTATTGAGATATAAAGAGATTCGCTGATGAAGTGGGTATGCGAGATTGGATTGTAATTAGTTGCTTGGTAATAATGCAATTAAATCGATAACGTAGTTGGAGATAATTTCGTAATAAATTGTAACTAATGAAGATGTCCGTGCGTGGAAGGAGCGATATAATGGAAGAGAGATAGACAAAAGAAGCACGTAGGCGGTTTTAATGCGTGATTACTTCTTTCTCGACTGTTTAAGTATTTTTTCTTAATTAGGATTTTCTCCTTATCCGCAGCAGCATCGGACAATGAAGCTTCGAGCGTCTTCCTAATGGAAGAGAGACGTGTACGTGTGTAATTGCTGAATTATATAAACAGTTTGAATAGGAGATTTGAAACAAATTAAGGTAAATCGTTTTGTTTGGTTCGCGACGCGGCGAACTTTCACTCCGGAGGAGTCTCTCTTTCTGCATTCATCCAGCATCTCGAGAGATGTGTATGTGTTTGCCAGCAAAAAGATGTTAATGCACGGTAAACACACGACGGCGGCCCGAGGTGGAAACCAAAATGGAAAGTTCTTCGAACCGATCGATACCAATTTCGGTTTCGCTTCCTTCGGACAAATGGAAGGAACGGACGGACGAGATGAGAAAAACGGGAGTGATGAAAGGATGAAAAAGCGAGGAGAGGTGCACCTCAGCAAAAAGCTCTGTCATCCCGAGGCTATTAACTGGAGATGGTGGGCGGCGGTAAATTGCAGAGCGGTTTTCAATGCGAGAAACGTGAAGCAATTGTATTCTAATGCAGAGAATGGACCAACGAAAACGAACAAAAAATGTACACATTTTTTTTGCGCGTAATGCAACAACGCGCGATATTATTTAGTGCCTTTTCTGCGCACTCACCGAGGATTCTCTTCCGAAACCCATGGAGCATATGGGCTAATTAGGCTTCAGAGACACGTACAGCAATTGCTTTCGTCTCTTTCGTTTCCTACATTTGCGAACTTGTATTAATTGCATTGCACCATTTCCTTTCCATTCAATTAACTCCGCACTGCGTATTGTAATTAAACACAAATATGTCCAGTGACAAAGCAACTTCGCGCGGCGGACGAAAAGAGTGGATGAAAATAAGTAAGAAACGAGCAGAGCGAAAATGAATAAAGGGAACTGCGGAATATATTGTATATCTTGGCCTGAAACGAGAGAACATTGACTCCGATTTCAACCCGATTTTTTCTTGCCTCCGCTGCACCTGTAATTACTCCACTTTTTTTTTTGTACCCCGGAGCCTCGTGACGGTGCGCTATTTAATCTATGCATGATAATTTATGAAATGCTTATTAAAATCTCGTTCAATAATAAATCAAATTAATTATGATACGCTCACATATTTTTTTCATTTCTTATACTCGACACATTTTCCTCTATAATTTAAACGGCCGGGAAACGCGGTTCTCGGCTTCCTTCCAACGCGAAAATCGAATAATAGAAAATGTCAACTCGTAGTAATTTCCGCGATTCCCAGGGAGAAATGCGCTTGATGAAAAAGCGTTTCCTCTCGTCGGTCATTAGGGAATCTTCTTGTTTGCGGAAGCCCCGATTCTCTTGTTGCTTTTCTTTATTTTGTTTTGTTCTTGGCCTGGAGATGAGATGCGGTGGTCGGGGCTGCCTGCATCCTCTCTTCTTCATTTTCACCGCAAATGGCTAATTCTTTAGTTAAACGCACTTTCGCTTTGCGACCGAAACGCTAAATGCACGCTAAACACACGCGATTTTGTAATAACCAAGCCAAAGAAAACAACAATAAAAGTGCTTAAATGCTAGAGACGAAAAGAAAAGTGGCAATTACACGTCGACTGAAAATGTGCACATTTCTTCATTTAAAAAAGTTAATTTTCATATAATCTATATTATATAACTAATTACCTCTTAACTCTATATTTTTGTCCATTACGTTAATTAATAATAGTAATAACATTAATTGCAACAGAAAATTAACAAAAAACAATAATATCCTAACAAAACAAGAAAAAATAACTGATACATCTTTTACAAAGGGCTATTGACCACAATCTTTCTGCGCCACGTCAATTATTTTGTTAAGATTGTTATTTTCCAATTAAATATTAAAAATTCATATCAATTCATTTCTTATATAAGAATGAAATCTTTCAATAAATCAATGATTCATGTTACCTTAATAAAAACAGTACAAAACAAGGAATCAAATAAAATAGAAGTAAACTGGGGCAGAAAGAAAGTCAATAGCCCTTTGAATGATTCAAGTTGCCTTAACGAAAACCGTTCAAAAGAAGGAACCAAATAACATAGAAATAAACTAGGACAGAAAGACCTATGGTCAATAGCCCTTTGCAACAATTTTAGTTCTCTTTTCTTTGTACTTCCTCATTTTTATTGTATTATGGTTATTTTTTTGTAAGTATTGTTGCAATAAATTATATTATTATTAGAAATAATCTGTATAGTTTATTTCTAATAATAATTACATAAAATTACTTTTTTTAAAGAAAAAATAGATGTACATTTTTTTACATTGTTGTGCATACAAATTTAGTTTGTCTCCTGATTTTTAAATCGCACTATAGTGAATCCGGACTAATCGAAGCCGCAAATTAGAGGAATCTTTGTATTAGATTATTTTATTTCTATTAATTACATAAAAACTCAAAAATTGTAGTTATGATTATTGATTATATAGGAAAATGTATAGCATAGTACATCTACAATAGATCTTATGAAATATATTAAAGTGTGTTAATTATGTGTTACTTAATCTTTACATTATATTTATATGATATTTATCTTGAATTTCATGCAATGTACATGGATGCATTCGTAACTTTAAACGAAACGAAGTCATATATAGAAAATATAGAAGCTTTTTTAGGCATCAAACATATCGTCTTTAATTAAAGAATCAAAACATATTCCAATTTCCTGTAAATTTACTAAAAAAAAAACAATCATGTTATAATTGGTTTGTTGCTTTATAAATATATTATTTTTTTTGATTCATAGATGATGAATTGAGTTATGCTCATGCTAATTAAGATTCAACGTCGGATTGAAGATAATCCCAGTATGATTGACTCATTGGTTATCAGATGCTCGTTAAATGAAGGAGATTAACGACGGGCACTTTACGCTGATTGAATTGGAAACACTTTTCAAATTTTTATCAATTACAATAATCCGTTCATTATCAAAGAAAATTATCTGTTAATTATAATTACAAATATTATGCAAAAACATAACAAAAACCTTTATACAATGTTACAATTAATTGCAATAATAATTAAATTAACGTAGTAAGTGAGGATTGTCAATATCGTCAGGTGGAATTTGAATGAATTGTGAAATTGTATACTCAATTATTTCTTTATTTGAACATCTTTATTAGTAGAAAGGGCTATTTTTATACCTTTATTTTATATTTGATTTGAAATAGTTTATATACACAACTAGTTATATTCATATTATTATTTCTATTAAAATATTGTTTAGAATGTTCATTTGAAATCTAAATACTTTTAATAAAAATGAATATTTTTCAAATGTTTTACTTCATTTAAAGTAAACTAACAAATTGCAACTGAACAAGTGAGAAACTGTGCTTTCAACACAGGTGGTCTTCATTGTGTTTCCCGTATACATAATTCAAATTTCGGAAGGAGACAGGATATGGATGTATCAGTTCACGTTGAATGGAAGTCGGTAATTTGAATGCGCGAGTAGAACGGAAGCCCTCTTTAAGAGTTCCGCTTGATTAAGCAATGCAATCCAGCGATAATCCGCTTGTTTCACTTATTATAATATTAATTATCGCAATCCTCTATTTTGTATTCTTTCATTTTCATTGCCCGGCGTAAATTTACATTTACAAATTGGCGTTTTCAATGCTCCAGAAGATCCCATTAAATTTATGTCCGACGATGCCGTTCATTAACTCGCAGTCGGTAATTTGAAATCATAGTTAATTAACGCAAACCTTAAATAATTAGTGTATTCAAATTGCGTCATTAATTTGTAAATTATGCATTTTTTTGCTACCGTACATTGCTTTTTGTTTTCACTGCATTTTTATGTAATTCAATCCAATCTAAGTGCTGGTGTTTTTTTTTAAATTTATTAATCTTATTTAAGTTGAACAGAAGCTTGTGATTACTGTGATTGGGTAGAAAGCAATCTGCTTATTACGGACACTCGGTAGGTGTTTCTTTAACGACTCTAATTTAATGTAAAACTACAGTTGATTTGATTGAAATCAATGAGTGGAAGACAAGTGCACTTCTCTTCTTTTTGTTGCTGTTATTGATTTCAATTACAGTTTACATTTGCTGGTAAGAAATTATTGACCCGTTACAAACTTTGAATTAGCGTAATTATTTCCTACTTGAAACAATAATTAAAATAAATTAATTTTGTGAACTACGTGGAATTTGATTGTGTTATGATCCATTGGATTATTTGTTTTAGTATTCTGGACTATTTAAAACCGGACTAATTTAAGATATTTAAGACCTTAAAAAAATGAATTATATAAAAGGAGAGTTAAACATTTATATTTTGCTTTAATAAAAATAAGTTTGTTTAGACATTTATAAACCGGACTAATTATATTTCTATGATTTAAATATAATGCATTCATATAAATTGATTAAATTGGTGTTTCTTAGGAACTCGTTTCCATATACTTTTGTCTATCTTTATTACAATTGCATTTTAATGGTCATTTTCTAGGTAGAAGTTGTAATGAAATGGGCACAAAATACAAATTACAAAAGATTTATTAAATTCATATTTTCGTTTAGTTATTTAGAATTTGAAATTAAGTTTCTTTAGACAAAAGTTATATATGTAGGTGTAGTAAAGAATTGACAACGAAATACATTGTTAGAATATTTAATTTTTGTTATAATATAATAACTCTATATTAAAATTGGAAATTGAAATCTAGTTTCTTTTTAAGAGATTAAATATTTGAAATTGATTTCCATTTTTATATCAATTTCTGTATTAAAATATCTGCATTTTGTATATTGAAAGCAAAGATTAGTTGACTTAAGAATCATCAAATATATTTTCATTTTGTTGCTTCTATTACAACTGTATTTTATTGCAACATTTTGCATACAGAAGTTCTAAAGAAATGGGAACGAGAAATACAAATTGGCAACGCGTTCTTCTCAGAATCTCCGAGTTATAAGTTATTACAGATAAATCGAAGCTGATGTTTATTTCAATTTCTACACCTCGTTTCGCAATTGGGCAATCCACTTGCGTTTACCCAATCAGCTGATTTATCTGCTTGCAAGGATTGTGCGATCCGGAGGATCCTGCAGAAGCAAGCATCCTTTCGAATTCCTACGCTTTTAACACTCGGCTTCGAAAACGGAGACTTCAATGCGACGTTAGAAACGGAAGCCCGTTTTCCGCTGGAATGTTCTTTGCGTGTGCGGAATGGATTTCGATGTCGTAAGGCGCGTAAGTGACTTCGTGTGTACCTGGGGGCGGCCGCGTTTTTAATGAAAGGGTACAAAGAACCTCAGGTACCAACAAGAAGAAAGAAAACGAAAAAATTGCGGAAAAAGAGTGCGTGCACCGCGATTGTTTACGAGCGGTATTGTGACTGCAATTAGCTAACACGTTATTTATCGCCTCTTGTCACGACACACGGATTTGCTTGTGTCTGTGTATATATATTTGTGTGTGTGTGTTTGTGAGGCGAGGCCCCTGGAAGAGGCGGAGGAGGATACGCAATTGAACTGTGCAAAGATCGTGTTCTCTCCTCTGCTCTCTTCATTTCCATTCCGTGCGTCGTCTTCTCCATGAAATAAGATGACGGGATGGATGGATCTGCTTCGGCGGTAATTAGATGCACGGGACATGAGTCTTCTTGCACACTCCAGATTCATCTCTTTCTTTCTTTCTTTTGCTCTCGTAAGAGATCCGATCTCGTTTCTTCATCGTTTCCCACTTTTGGATTCCCTTCTTGGAGTGAAGCGAGGAACGCGGAACGGCCTATCGAGGTTACGGTTTATTTACACCAGACCATCGCCGGATACCATCTCAAATTGAGCAACATAATTGAATGAAAACCGCAACAAAACCACACACACACACATCCAACACCAAAGACATGCTGCTTATTTCTTTTTCTCTCTATTTCCTTTTTTCCTTCATTCTTTTATTTCCTTCTTCTCGTGTGCAGCTTGAAAGCCGTACAATGCTAAGAAGTCCTGTCTAGAATTTCAATGGATCTGATACTGCTGTTTGTTTATCCTTTACAGAATATCGCGGTTTATTATACATTGATTATACTGTTTCGTTATACCAGTATTTCCATCTATGGGTTAATGTCAAATTACCGTCAAATTGAATGTAGATAACTAAACAATAAATGAATACAATACAAAAAAATATAAGAACCATACTTTATATTAATGCTTTGTAATAAGATAAATTAGTTGCATTATCTATTAAAATAATTGGTAAAAAAGATGATTTTCCATATATAACTTAAATTTGGTCAGAAAAACTGAATTCCCTTAGAATTATGTGTTAATTGAATTAATTTATCATTTTTAATTATTTATTACGGCAAAAAGACTAAATTTTATACTGAAAAAGTAGTGATTTATATATGATTTGCAATACTTTCCCATAAGATTATTGATATACAGAATGTAGGTATAAAACTTTTGTACTTGATTTCAATTTACTTATATTTAATTAAGATTCATATTAATTAAAGAATAGATTTTTTTGAATTACTTTCTCATCAACACTTAAAAAAGTTGTAGCTTTATTTCTTAACTTTATCTACATAATTAAATATAATCTAATAATCATTGATTGATCTAATTTCGGTAACACTATTGTCTACTCAAAAATTAGAGTTTAAAATATTAAATAAATGATCTAATTTCAGTAACACTTTTGTCTACTCTAAAGTTTGAAATATTAAATAAATATGTTTCAAATATGGATTTAATAAGTGAGTAGCCATAAATAGCTTCCTCTTAATAAAAAGTCATGTCAAGACTTCTTTAGTAAAAATAATGAACATCATTATTATCATTAATAAACAGTGTTCAAATTGAGTTTGCTAAGCATTAAATCCGAATTGCTACTTAACTGTGAGCGCTTCCTTTTACAGCTCATTGATGTATAAGTTCGCATCTTACAAGAAGCCTCCTAGAAAGTTGCGTAACGCTCGGCCAAACATGGCCATTCCAAATTACCTACTTTCGGGATTTTCAATTAAGCTCAATTTTCAGAGACGTTAATTAAGCGCTGATTCGGCTGGAAGATGAAATAACGTATTTACGAGCTCGTTAACTCCACAAATGAGCATGTTGCCCATTTACATCTGCCTCTGTTTTATTATTTTTTTCTTGCTGTATTCTTCTCGTACGTTTAGAATTCCGATTAACAAACGGAATTGCGATAATTATATGAAATTACGCGCGTTTGCGGTTAATTAACCGATTCCGATGTTATGCAAATCGAGTCGAGGATGGGACGCGAAAAGTGAAAGAAAGAGGGAGCCGTTTAATTAATTTTAATTGCATGCGCCGATGCAAAATTCGGTCAATTGATTCCGAAGGTAAGAAAAGAGTCGAACATTTTGGGTATATCACCGATTACCACATCTTGTTTTTTCTTATATATATATACATAAACATCGGTGCTATACTCATTAACTGGAGGCTCGGAATTCGCTAATTAATGAGCTTCGTTTATGTAACGCAGCTGGAAAATTGCAGTTTATTATATAAACGAATCATTCGGTTATTTCATTTTTAATTCAATTATTTGTTTAAAGTAAATTAACAAGTTTTTTTTCGGTATTTACTGTTCGTGTTTTATAAATATTTATGTATCCGCACTTGCAACCTTTCCTTGATGTGTTTTCGGTCTGTTAGTTCAAGATTTATATTGTATCGAATTTCGAAAACGGATTTTTTTTTTCAATTTAATGAAAGGGACGAACGTGAAGAAATCGTATCGGATTTCGCTTAAAATTGGGAGAGAAGGAATCTATAATTAATTCACGTTTCTACATACAGTTGCTGAATTGTGAAAGTTATTACAAAGTCATACATCATTTACAAATTTCTATTCAAAATTCTCGAAATAAAAGTTATTTAAATAAAGAAATGTACTCACATAGTGCGGCATCCAGTTTGTAATATTAAAAGAAACATTTAACAATTCTGAATACTCAAAATAATTGCTTCTTTTTTATTAAACTGTCAAGTCTCTCTTTGTCCGGTTCTTAAGTTATCGATTAATCCGGTTTCAATTAGTCCGACAAATTCGTGGAACCCGTACTATACGAGATATTTTCAAATAAGTAACATTTCTTAAGTAATAATTACGTTTAATATAAAAACGTGTTATTTTCTTTTCTATTTATTTACAATCCCGTACTGTTTGAAACCGGATAAATTAAGAACTTCACAACCTTACAAATATTACATTTATTTGTTTTTGTTATAGAATCATCATGTATTTGTTAATGTCCGATAATTAACTATAAATTTATCTATAGAAGAAGTATATTGCAATTAATTGAAGAAAATAGTTTTTCAAAGATTTAGTAAATTCTCTGTTCTTGCTGTAAATGTATATATTTTTAATGATCTGACATAATAATGAAATACTTACGCATTCACCAATTTCGTTTTATCATAATTTTGAAATCTGCAGAGGTTGAAATCCTTGAGGTTGCTCGATTTATTCACTCCTTTAGCAAACAATGCTCATGAATTATTCTTTATATGTAACATAAATATAGTCGGAGGAGTCCGTAAAGTCCTCTTACGATTTTGAAATACTACAGTAAAGCAAAAAGCAGAGATTTTAAGAAATCGAACAAATCCAAGAAATAATTACACTTTCTTAATAATTAAATTAATATTTTAAATAGTTTTTTTTGTACTATTATTAATGTAATTTTTACTACAATCATCATTGTTACAAATTAGTTTATAAATTTTGAAAAAAATATGTGTATGAATTCTAAAACTTGTTAAGTATTATTTAAGCAATTTAATTACAGATTAACAGTTGTCATAAAACAATTTCAATGTTTATGTAAACAAATTGAATGATTTTTTTTTAATGAAATTACTTTGTTCTATTAGATAATTATTATATTCTACTTAAAAGTATTGTTTTCCAATCCAAGTAGTGATTTTACAGTAATTTATTAACTTTCATAAATAATCAATTTTACTAATGTTTGAAGGTAAAGTTACCAATAAATTGAATGATCAAATTTAATTGGAATTGAGTTTAAGTTATTGCCAAAAAAAAAGTTGAAACTGGTTTTGCAATTTGGAACTAAATAATTGCCGTAGAAAAAATTGAACAACTAAAATTTCAACAATGTAAATACGATGATTTATCATACTGTGCACCGATTAATTAACACACGTTGACTAACTTAATTTGTCTTTGTTCCATGGAGTTTTCGTATTCTTGTTCAAGCCAAAAAAAAATCAAGGTAATAGATGCATGGTGAGAGCAAAACAAAGTAACTGTTCATTCGTATTTATAAAATTAGGATGTATTTTATAGGATATAAATCAAAAATGCAACTGAGAGTTATTGCCGAAAAATCCTTGATTCTCAGATGTTTTTTTTTGTATTTGTCTTCGATTTTGCGAATGCAATTTCTGAATGAATAATTGAATAAATAAAATTCGTTTCGGGTGTCTATTCACGGTTTCTCATACGATAACTCACGAGTTTCTGCGTCTTAACTTAAAAAAAAACAAACAAACAAAATAATGAGACAATGAAAATGAAAAGAAAAGAAGCGGACAGAACAAATGTAATAGATTTAGTTGATTGTTTTAAATAAATATATATGAAATAAATTCATGGAGCGTGGGCGAATTTGGTTCGCACATGTACGGTTGGTATTATGTAGTCGGATCGTGTGGGCAACTGGGATAATTTATGCCCCAGCATACTGACCTCCAGTCCCATTTAATTAGATAATGCAAATTGCTCTTAAATATACACACGTAGTTACAAAATTGATAGCTCAATTTATTGTTTTCAGTTGAAAATCTAATTTATCGCCGCCGCGAAACGGATTTGATTTATTCCAACCCATTATGGGTATATTTATGCCGCATCTGACCGGGCCACGAACATCCTCTAAAAACGTGTTATTATATCATACTCTAATCTTCTCTGCCTTTTCTTTCATCGTTATTTTCTTCTCTTTTATGGTTTCGTTTGTGTGCAATCGTTCACCTTTCACTGATTCACGTTTTTCAGTGTAAAATTAAAGTACCTAAATAATAGGTTAATCATATGAAATTGGTAATTGCATATAAATTACGATGAAAATATAGCAAAAACGTAATAAGTAAGAATTTTTGTATGTTTGTTATTTCGCACTTTTTAATATAATTCTGCATAAAAATGTAATTATTACAATAATATAATAGCAAAAAGTATTTATGAAATGTAGATTAAGTGGAAAAAGCAGATTTTAGAACAAATTAAACAAGATTACTGGATTCCAATTGAAATGTTTTACACATATGCATAGAAACTCGGTCCCGTTCAAAATCCCGACATTAGACTTCCCGTCAATCATTAGCCCGACTGTATCAAATTCCCGACAACAATAAAATCATTGTTTTCAAACCTTTTTTTTGATAATAATCTTTTTATAAACTAAGATTTTAAAATTAAATCACAATTACAAAATCATATAGAATAGAATTATGTAATCAATATATGTTAGCATAGAATTGAATGAAAATAGATATTATAATGAAGAGAAAATCAGTTTGAAGCTGACTATTGCTTTATTAGAATTGAATATGTTCTAATACTGAATCTTATCTAATCTAATTCAGAGTCAAGGAGGAAGTAATAATATCCGAATAAATAGCAATTTATTATGCATCAGATAGAACGATTCGGAGATTTAGAAACGGGCAGGATATGGATTTAGTAATGCAAATCGATTCGGATCGTGAATTGGCTACCGTTTAAAGGATCATTTTTCAGTGCTCTAACTTCGCCTCTGGTTGCGATCCGTATCGGAAACGGCGGTAGTCGGATTTAAATGGGCTTTTGTTGTGCCCCGTAATCAACGTTCATTGTTGATCTAAATAAGATTTCAAATCTAACAACAACAAACGTATCTTGGAAGGAATAGGAAGAAATTGTATCTTAATTAAATTATTTTCTTTGGAAAGCTTAGCATAACTTTTGTTGATTATTGATTAACGAATTTGCTTTAAGTTGTAAGAAGTTTTTGGGATATGTTGATTATTGATAAATTCATTTCCTTTGAGGTTTAAGAAGTTTGTGTATAATAATTTGAAAGAAAGGTGGATAAATTGTGTTCAGTTTTCTTATATTGGGGGAAATAGAATAAATTAAATGTGTTTATTTTGCTACCAATATTTATTTTTTAGTATAAAAGTAGGGCTAAATATTAAGAAATCAGAGAAATTAATGTAATATATATTTGAGGACAGAAAGACTTTTAGCATAATAAATATGTTTAAATTACATAAATATAATTTTGAATTTGAATGAAATACTTTGATCTAGTATTAAATAATAATGATTTTTAGTATAAAACTAGGGCTAAATATTAAGAAATCATAGAAATCAATATCGTAACTAATTCTCAATAAAATGTTGAAAGTTTATTATATATTTGAGGGCAGAAAGGCCTTGGTCGATAGCCGTTTAGCATAATAAATATGCTTAAACAACACAAATTTAATTTTTAATAGAAAACTTTGATCTAGTGTTAAAGAATAATGAAACTGTGACCTTTATAGTTTATTTATCGGTTTCTGAAAACTGAAATTTTATTTTTGGAACAAATTTACATAATTGAAAACCGTATTTTTCCATCTAAAAGAAAAGTTTTTTAAATATACAGTTAAATCATAAAAATTTATTTGAAATATCAACTTTGGTCTAAAACTTGAGATTTGAAAACCTGTTTCTCAAAAATTCGTTTATTATATATCACAAAGTAATGTTTTAGTTAGTTTCAATGTAAAAAGTGGACATAATCTTACGAATTATTTTCACTAATGAAATGAAGTAAAATTTTCTTAAAAGATGATAAATGTAATTGTTTCGTTATGAAGTTCGATTTCGATCGAATTTTATTGTCCTGTTTACTACATCTTCCACTCTCATCCCGTCCTGCTGATAATCCATTTTATGCAGAACAGCTTACGTAATTTATACAGACGTATGGCGTCTGCGGCTCCGGATTTCGCTTTCTTCTTCGCGTCGAACGAGAACGAGATACAACACCACACATATACACACATATATTTTTCGAATTATGCATTCAGTTTGTAATTTCGTATTATGCATGGTATGCGCATGGAACGTGGGTAGGATTACCATAGAAATGTTACCATGCCAGCAACATCTTTAATCCCATAAACACATGTACAGCCGAACAATGCCCACTTTCTCGTCCAAATCCCGCTACAACTGAACTTCTTATCCATTTATCCTGAAAATCCCTAAATCCACTTATCCTTTTCATTATCATCGGGATTATAGCCGTGACAACGCAGATCATTATAGCCTGATTTTTTTCTCCCATTCCTATTACCTCTCAATTAAATCGTTACCATTTTACCATAACAACTTTTTCTCGCGCTCGAGCGCATTTTTTTCCTCTCCACGGCGCGCAGCACAGAAATCCCAAAGAATTATAATTTCAAATTCATTTTGCAGACGCCCAGTTTTATAATTAACCGGTATTTAGACTAATGCTAATCGCGAGAATCGAATTATCCGTTTCGCGTTTTTATCCTCGAGGCTACGACCAATTTCGGAGTTTAAATATAAAGATGATGGGGCTCGTTAGGAAACGATAAAGCATTAAATTCCCATTGAATTAATTAATAAAATTAATATAGATTTAGTCTCCTTATTACGTTCGTAATCAAACTATATTATATACAATCAGAGTTTAAAGTCTTAATTAAGGAACGGATTCTTGCATAGCTTACAATGGCATTCTCAGACGGAGGAGTGCTGAAGTCTAGATTTAATCGACACTAATTTGAGTTTAAAAAAAACACTTAACATTTGATTTAGTCTATAATTAAAAAAAATGTGCATTGGATTAATTTATTGGATTAATTATTAATATTGAGAGAGACATACCAGCATATTTAATACAAAAATGTTGGAATATAATATATTTTAATACTTGCAGGAGGAAAAAAAAAAACAAAATAATGATACCGTGCCCATGTTTGTAACAAGCAAGGTATTAATTAATGAAATAATTAATTACAGGAATTACAACAACTTGGAACTAATAAAACCACTCGTAATCTCTATATTATTGGTTATGAATATTGATAAAATCATTAATTTTTCTACAGAATAATTAAAATAACAATTGTTATTTAATGCAAGGAATTTAATTATTTCAATGTTTTGAGTGATTTGAATTGCTCATTAATCATTAAGAATTTACTTATACTCAATTTATTAATTAATTAATGCGAACTAGATGAATATACATTTGCTACATATTAAAATGTTTTTGATTGTTAAATACTTTAGTTGTAATTTAATATGAAAACAAATGTGTTTGTTTTGTAATGAAATTGTATGAAATACTATAGATTGATGCAGTTACGCAATCGAATGCAGCAGGTTCGTTAGCTTCGAGTATATTAATTAACTTCAGCGAAGGAGCAAATCCGAATTGAAATTGCTGAAAACGCCCACACGTATCCAAAGGAATCGCTGCTTGTTTAATGAGTAATTACATCGATTTTAATCGCGTAATACCGATAGATTTCTCGATTGAGCAATGCCCAGATGTAAAATTTAATTAACGGTCGAAAAAAAAAAGACGTAAAATCTTGCGGGCATATTTTCGTTTCTTCACTCACGTTACGCAACGGCAGAAGAAAACAATCGGAGAGGAAAGGAGTACGAATCTCCTCTGTCTGCGGTTTCGCAATTCGCGGAAACTCAAAGTTAATTCGAATGCTGGAGTGTGGATGGGCAGCGAGGATCGTGAATCAACATTTATTACATATGAAAATGTTGGATTTGTGCCGATCGTGATGGGAACGGGAAAAATGCGATTAAGAAATTAGCGAGATTTTCCCCTTCGGCGAATCCCGCTTTATCGATCAATTACATCTTATTAAGAGGCAGACGGGAATCCTTAATTAGCGTTGATTGAACAGCCACCAACGTGCCTTTTTTTTTATCTATCTCTCTCTCTGCTCGCGGGATTTTGAATTGCGCGCGCTTTTTTTTTTATCAAGAAATGTCCGCCCGAGGCACAATTTTCTAATCTGTATAAGGCAAATGGATTCTTGATGAAATAGTACGAAGACAATAAAACGTGAAGTATCGTGAGAATCGTTTTCCGGTTTCTTTTAGATCCTAATTATCGGCTCTCTCTTCATCGCCCATAAATCACTGCAATGAAATGTAAGTCTCTATAGTTTTTATGATCAACAATTATTACTTCAAAATAGTATAAGTTTTCAGCAATTTAAACAACAATTTTGAATGAAGAAATATATTGAATATATTGAAGAACCTTTTGCTTAATTAAATGAAAAAAAAATACTGATTAGAATAAAGCAAAATTTCATATTTTTTAAAAATTCTGTTCATATTTATATTAAGAAGTTAAAAATAATATTATTTTAATTGTCAATACTATTTGTTTCATAATTCAAATGGATTAAATTAGAAATGAAAATAAATTAGAATGATTTTTACTAAAAGAAATAACAAGTAATCAGTGCAATACAAAACTCAACAGTGTAAAGTTTGTTAATTAATTGATAATTAAACACCATAAAGTAATATTTAGTAACTTTATAATCTGTTTTATATTAACTTTAGGACAAATTAAAGTATCTTTGTATAGTAGAATTTATAATCAAATTTTATACAAAATCTATATAATTTTGTTTATTCACAAATAAGTACTAAAGTAATATTTTGAAAATTCATAACTTGTTTTATATTAGTTAAAAAAAGTTTAAGTTAATACTTTACAACAATTTAAAGTTTTTGTTTTACAATAGAATTTATAATAAACTTTTATACAAAAGCTGTATTTTTTTAAATTTCTAAATATATAATTGTATTAAGTTGGATAAAGGAAACACAACTAAGCGATGTTAAATCGAATGAAAAGAAATTGTATAACAAAACTTAAAACATGAAAAAGATATGTGCAAGATTCGCATGACTCGGTTGGCTTCGAATCTCGTCGCGTCTTGCAATTAAATTCCGCTCGTTTCATTTAGTTCAGTGTTAATTACGGGTTGGGTAATTGTTGAAATTAATTAACTTAACCAAGTGCGCAAAGTGATTTTTGATTAGCTCTCGTTGCGCTCTGTTCCTTCTGCTCTTTATGTATTTTCTTTTTTTGGATTTATATTTCACCTTGTATCGTGATTTGTATTACATCGCAATTACCTTCAAGTTCAATTACATACAAAAAACGCACATGTTTTTTTTATTCTATTTAATTCAATTACTTCTACCCACTTACGTACAGTTAGTTTAAAACAAAAGCTTATTACTAGCTGGGCGGATTTATTCACTTTCCTGTCCTAAGAATATATAGTTATATTTATTTAGAAAAGTGACTTGTCAAATATAATCTTGTAAATTTTGTATAAAGTATAGGTGTTTTTTCTGATGATTAACAAATAAGGAAGGAAATTGTAATGTTATGATATAATAGCATATATTATTGCTATTTAATATATCTAATTGTTGATTTTGTAAAAGGCAGTAATGGAAAATTGAGTTAAAATGAGGCTAAAAACCACATGGTTTAAGCCCTTTCCAATAATAGAATTTAATTTAATTTTCTCTTATTTCTTAATATTATTGTATTCAATTAATTATTTTAAGTTAAATATGCATCTGGAAGTTCACATCCAAGCAAAAAGAGAACAACTTGAAATCAAGTTCAGGAAGCTGTACTGGCTACTACGAGAAGACTCACAAATTTCAAAAGAAAATAAGCTACTGATTTATAAGATGATTTTAAAACCAATCTGGACTTATGGAATACAGCTGTGAGGAAGTACTAGCAGATCTAATATTGCTATTATACAAAGATTCCAGTCGAAAAGCCTAAGAAGAATCATAGGAACTTCATGGTACATTACAAACAGGAGAATACACGAGGATCTTCAAATAGAAACAGTGGAGGAAGCCATTATGAAATATAGTAGCAGATACCAAAATAGGCTAGAAAAACATCCAAATGACTTAGCTATCAATATTCTTGATAATAGCTTAACAACTGACCGACTGAAGCGATGTAATTTACTGGATCTTCCAATGAGATTTAACATCTAACTAGCAATTAAGGGAAAACTACCAGTGGGCGCTATCCAATATTCATTTGTCATTTGTCAACCGTTAAACCATTTACTGAATGTTTTGTTATAAAATAGAATGTAAATAAAAATAGAAAAAAAATGTTGTTATTATTAGATAACAGTTAATTAACAATAGATGTATTTATTGCATTATTAGTTGTAATGTTATTTGTATATTAATATAGTGATTGTATACGTAAATTAAATAATATAATAGAATAATTATGTGTTAAAAGTGACAAGCAAGTGTACCAACTTAAATAATTTATGAAACTATGTCAATAAATGTCATCCAATATTTTGTTACATTTGAATAATTATATGTTATTTATAGAGATTTGCTATACATTAAATTACACTTATTTTATTTTTTTGTAAAAATTACGTAATTGTATATACAAAGAATTATATATGTTTATTTAAATCTGCGATAATATTATTATTATTTTTATTAACAGAATGTGAATTCTTAAAGAAAAGTGGCTTAATTTTGATGGTTCACCAATATAAGACTGGAAAACCAGATCGAAAACAGCGACGATTAATCGTCGCCGAGAGGCAATAAATGAGAACCGTCTGGACGCCATCTGTCGGCCATTAAGCGTTGCGCAAAGTCAAAATAAATATTTGCGACAGAACAACAACAACAAAAAAAAGAAGGCGCAACTGTCACGCGAAAATGATCGGTTTATTTTGTATTCCATTGCAATCGACGTTAATTACGTGAATTTCAGCGGATTCCTCGCATAATTTTCGAGTGCGTTTTACTTCTTTTTTTTTTGTACTTCTTCCATCCGTTACGAAACCGAATCGATGCGTTTCTAGAGAGCAGCGATGAACAGAAAGAAGTGAAAAAATGTGAATTAAATATGAAAATGAAACAAAAAGTGTATGCGAAGGAAGAGGATGCGAGATGTAAAAGTAAAAGTTTAATTCCCCGATGCTTAAATAGTTGTTTATGTAAATTGGAATGGATAAGGCTAAGACATAATGCATGCGATATTAATGGCTCAGGTAATCATAATAAATAAATTGGAGGCGATTTCCAAGCCGCCTGGATTCACACGGTTCGCGCGGCTAATTGTTTCTCCCAGGTGAGTTATTTAATGATTTTTCTGATCCTTCTGGAGGATCTTCGAGGATCTGTTTACCTCTATTTTTGTTGTTGTTGTAGTTGTCGTAGTTTACGATTCGCCGCGCAATATATTTACGTCGATATGTGTAAATGTAAATATTTATAAATAAATATGTGGTTTAAGTTTTATTGGTCGAATAAATCCACGTGACTTTTACGAGCTCTTGCGTTATGCAAACAATGCATATTATTTATACGCTTTGTTAACGCTTCGGTTCCGGATTCGGCGATAACTTAGCCGAGTCGCATAAACTTTATCACCTATATCATATCCATAACTTCTCCGGAATGCATTCGTTCGCAGAACTCTGCTTTGGCCGGTCGCTTCAGCATGTGAAAGTCCGATTAAAGAAGAAGCGCGGTAATAACGAGAGAAAAAGAAAAACACGAGCAAATAATGAAAAGAGACTCTCGTTACGCAAAAGCTCATTACCGGATATTTTTCGACTCAACTTGTAAAATCGGGCTCGGAAAATCGCCGCGAAATAATAATTGGCTGCAGCTTCGAAAGGTTTCTTCTCTCCTCAATTTGGAAATAATGCGCGGTTTTCGCGGGCGCAAAAATATCCGGCAATAATAAACAGCATGCATCGAAGCTGCCTCTTGCATAACGCTTAATTGCCGTTGCTCAAGCTTTCGAGAAGTGAGATTTTGCAAGTTTTTTTTTATTCCCAATTCGCAAAAGTTTTTTATTTTACTTCTTCTTCATTTTACATCGTCATCATCTTTCCGTTAATCGGTCCTTGCAAAATTCCCATCTTAATAAATTAATAGTTTTTTTTTTATTTGTTTATTTATTAACATGCACTGCGACCAATAAAAACGGTAATAAATTCGCGAGAGCGAGTGGAATTGATGACGGTAAAAATGATCGAAGGACGTTTTCTATTATACGTCTCTCGAGTGCATCTACAACAAAAAAAATGTGCACCTTGTAGAACTCAATTAATTAGGAAAGTAAATAAAGAAATTCGCGGAGACGCATGTTTCGTAATTTTTTCGTTCGTCGATTGCTTTCGGTAACAAAGAGTCAATGATTCATTCATGGGAAGGAATTAGTAAGAATAATAATAATAAATCAATATTTGACAATAAATATACGAGGTATTTGTACAGCGTGTACAAACATGTACTCGAATGTTTGCAAATACCGCTTTAAGAAGATATTTTAATTCCGGATTCAAATCTTACATTTGTACATCCTTTTTTCGTATAATTTTGAATACTTTTTTTGTCAAATAGTTTAAATATTTCGAAAATAACGTTTTCTTAACATAGCCTAATATCATAACTCTTAAAAGAAACCCTCTTTTAAGCTAAAAATTAAGAAAATAGAACTTCAAATACCTCCTCTACACCAAAACCAAAATTGTTCCAGTCCACGATAGATACCTCTCCTTTTCACTAAAATTCATTTCAAAAGACTCCAATTTATCCTCTCTCTTCAAATTTTGTATCCCTCGAGATCCATCAACCCCTTCCAAATATAAGTATCCCAGACTAACCCTATTCCAGTATGTATTATCCCTATAATTATACCCCTTCTCTTTCCCAAAGGCACCCCTTTTCTGTATAATGATGTTTAGAATAATATTTTGTTTTTATACATCTATACATTCAATATTCATTATTATTTGTTAACTATTGAGAATGCGTTTGTAAAAAATACTTAGATGTATGCACTGTTGATTGGAGAATTATAACAATTAATTAAAACTGATTGACCTTTCATCTAAAATTAATCAAGTAACCATTTAATTAACACAATATAAACATATATAATGAGAAAAGCCTAGACAAATAGGTTTGAAGATAAGAGATGCTCATCGAAGTAAAAGTGTAGTGATTTAAGCCGTGACTATCTGTCAATAATTAATTAATAATTTATGGCCACTTAATGCTAATTAATTAATTCATTAAAAGAGAGTCGATATATTTATTTATTGTTATTATTTTATTATCAACAAACGTCGTAGTTTTCTAAATATCCTTCAGTTCCATGTTTCTCCATTAGCGTTAAAATGTTTTATTGATGAACCAATAATATTTCATCCTGCGTTATACTTTTTTCAATTCTCTCCGCTTGAATGCAGAAGAGATTTATAACAGAAGATGACAATTAAGAAGAGTTCATCGAATTTCCTAAAGAGAATTTTGCTATTTCAAATTGATATTATTAACATTTTCTTTTTGTTATTATCTAAAATGCAACAATTCCTTCACTTTTTCATATGGCTTAGTCTATTAATTTGTAGAATAATTACTCATACTTGTTACTTTTATACAATTTAATCAAATCACTATGATTCAGTTGTAATAAATCAAGTATTTTTATACTTTTTGTAATTTATAATTATCTAATTTTGTGATTTTTTGCAACATTGTTGTATTGCTACTACGTTTATGATCAAAATAACAAGTTTTCTTTAATTTTTAGTTATTTAAACATATTTATTGGTTACAAATAGGAACAAAATTAATAATTAAAATTTATTATAAATAACTGTATTTTTTAAAAATATATGTTAAAAAGAATATATTACAATAGATTAATTGATTATTTTTGTTAAGTATAACGTAGATTAAAGATAATTCTGATATATGATACATTGTTTGTCATATGCAAATACTGTAATTTTAGAAAGGAAATCAAAACTAATATGACAAGATTAATTATTAGAATAAGTGGATTAAAGAAAAAATAATGAGACGTATATTAAGTGCGCATATGACGTTGCAAATAATCGAAGCATGGAAATTATATAAAATATTAGAAGATTTATTAACGAAATAACTGTAATCAGTACAAAAAAAAAACTAATATTAGGACTTTCAGCATATACAAATCCTATACTTACGATCTGACAAGGCGAGAAGCGCAAATATCTCGATTTTACAAATAAAAAAAAGGAACTGTAATTGGTATATAGCTTGCATAATAAATGATGAAATGGAATGAGTTGTTTTTACACTTAGTGCGGAATGCAATTTACAATTATATAACCTATAATCACATGCGATGCTTGGATTAATTTTTGCTTGTAATTGAAATGCGTATTGTTTTTTTGATCGATCGAACGAAGTGAAGTAGTGAGACAGCTTCACATAGGTGCAAATCAAGAGATGTAGGTTTTACTAGGGACTTTAGATGTGAGTGGGCCTCTGACGCGTGTTGTTTAAGATCCGGGAGGATCATTAGCACGTGGGTTCTGTGCATGAAAGTAATGTTTGTAAATAAGAAGTGTTTCTTAGGTGGTTTTTGTTGAAGGATTAGCGAACAGTGAAGCTTAGAACGTTTGAGTGTAGATTACATGCATTCTTAGATGAAAACATAACATAATTTAATTGTAAATTTTCAATATTTCTTACGAAAATGCATAAGAAAATGTTTTTTTTTAAAGAAAACTATTAATTAAAATTAACTATAACAAATTATAAGATATTGCAAATATTTTATTTAAGTTTTTAAATATTTTTTTTTCTAATTATCGTATTTTCTTATAATCAAAGTGTAAAATGTAAGAAAAAAAAACGTTTTTTAATGACTTTGATACAATTTTTTTACAAAAATTTAAAATTTCTCATATATTTTAGTTTGTATGTAAAGGGTAAAGAAATTAACGAATTTTTGAAGAATTTATCGTAAATGAAATATTGAATATTGTTGATTACATTAGAATATTGATAAAAAAAGTACAAGGAACTAAAGAGGCCCTTTGGCCCAACTTGGACCAATAGAAATGTTTACATAAATGAAAATGAGCTAAAGAAAATAACTTATTTTCTGATTTTTCACTGTAAAAACTAGAGATATTTTTATAAATTTACAAAAGTTTTTATAATTTTAAAGTTGCTTTTAAAGAATCTTGAATAAAATAATCGTTTTTCACATATAAATGCACAATGACTTAATAGCTAATTAAAGATTGTAAATAGTAAATAAATCTTATATAATATAAATGATAAACTTTTCAAGCTTTGAATTTATATTACATCTATAAGTTTTTGAAAACTTTATTAAAGTTATTTGAAAATCATCATATCATATTTGCTATAGAAATTTTCCAAACTTTGAAGATCTTTCTTGTAAAGTTTGATGACATGTATTATGAAAATAGATATTTTTTCACTAAAAATCATTCTCAATTACATCGTTTCTTTACACTTATTGTATAAATATTGTTGTTTTATTTTAGAAACTATTCGATTAATCCTAGTACATTCGTAACGATTCAATCTAGATTCTAGAATGAACCTCGAGGAGCCAGTAAAGCACGTCAAATTTGATGTGTTATGGTGAAAAGTGAACAGTGCATGCGAGTGTTCCAATTAAGATTGCATTATCCTCGTCGGTAGTGATCGAGCAGCAGCGATTTTAATTGGTTTTAGAAGAGTTTGAGTTGCGATTGTGATAAAACTTTACGAGGTGATGGAGCGAGCTACGTTTTACGCAAACGGCGTTCGAACGTGTCACACCCACGCACACAGCAAGACACGTTCGCATTAGAGGAACAAAGAGAATCGAAAGCCGCACACAAAAAAAATGAACATGTAAACATTTTGGATACGTCTTCTTCGACGCTGTTATTTCGGCGCATAAAATTCGCCCGAAGATTCGAAGGACGATGAACAAATTTATGGAAATTAGCACATGCTTCTATATGCATACATCTTCTTGGTGTGTATTTGTGTGTGTTTGTACATGTGTATTCGTCGGTGAAGAGTCGCCTCTTCGCTGGAGAGAACGAGCGATATTGATAGGATGGCCAGAGGGAAAGAGAAGGAGGAATTTCACCTTGTGTTTGGTTTATATTTGCATAGAAATGATCTAATCTATTAACGAGCTCGACAATTGATTCTTCCACCATAACCTCTCTCGGAGAGTCTTGTAGTTTATGAAAAAGATATTCCTCGCTCGGATCGCGTTTGACCCAAATGCAACTTACTTTTACGCAACGAGTCTTTTACACATTTTTATCCTGTGCCGCGTGTGTGTGTGTGTGAGTGTATGTATAAACACACACACTTAAACAAACACGATCCGTGAACAAAACTACTTCTTCTTTCTGAAATCCTGCCCCGCAGCAAAGCCTTCGATTACGGCAATTATTTAATTACGATAATTGTGGGAAATGCTCGTTGCGAAATCTGCTCGCTCGATCGGACCTTTATTTATTCCGTTTCCTTTTCCAGGAAACGGCACCCCCGTCCTTAAGACGTGCGCACCGCTTTTCCTCTCTCCGGGCGAAAGGATTCGGACCTCCTTTGCAAATCAACAAATAAAGAGCTGATACGGGCTGCATCCAAGGTGGACCTGTTTAAATTGGAGTTAATTAGTCAAGGCTCGAGCCCGAAAGTCTCCAGTCCAACTCATTTTTTTCTCTCTGCTTCATTTATGTGCATTTTTTTGTTGTTGTTGTTGCTGTATTTCTTCGCAGTCCCGTCTCTGGTTTGGAGGAATTGGAGCGGCCGATGGTCGCCCGGTATCAATGCAATTTAAGACCACATCCATCCATGGCCACGGCACAAATCACCAAGCAATTCCTCTAATCGTGCAGGAAACTTCTGTGTCTTGCAAACTCGATATTGTCTCGCTCCGATGGATCTCAATATTTCTCGAGATTGCACCACTTAATGAACATGATCGAGTAACAGCCTGTCCCATATTTACACACAAGCTGTGACGCAGACGCAAACCGGCAGATACAGCGTGTATCTACTTTATTGAGATGATAAAATTTTACTTTTAACCTGCTTTCCAACAACCATCATCCGATTGCGTCACCGCAGACGCAAAGATTCATCAATTGTCGTGCTAATTCCTTGTCAATCCTCTCGACAACAATACCGGCCGGTTGATTGCAGATCGAGATCGATTAGAAATTTGGATTATATAATTGCCTGCTGATTCCGTTCCGATTGGGAAACGTTATGCGAGTGTGGGAACCAGTAGTAACATCACTAAATTCGTTTAAAAGCTTTCAATGCCTCCGGACTTTCAAAATTCCTCAAATCACTTTTTCCTCGCTTCTTCAAATTACGCCTATTTCTTTCTAATTGCAAAATTCAAATATTACCATATTTAATTTACATATTCCAAATCGGAGCATCACGAGTTATCCAATCAATTGCATACAAGAAAAAAGCAAACTTTATGATCACTTCGTTCATAAAACAAATTTATTATATCGAAGCATTTGATAGTGAAAAATTAGTTATTTTGATGAAAACTTAATATTTTATCCAATTTTATTTCAATTGTTAATCATTCGGTTGACTGCTGCAATCTGCAGATTGTTCTTTTTTTTTCATTATAAAATCTAGAGCGCAGTTCAAGATCATGAGAACAAACTTGAAATGCTAGTTCTAAATAATTTCTTTATTGATAAATTAATGATTGGTGTCATTTAATTAATTCGTTTCGCATTGGAATTAATTATTAACTTTGTTCATTCTCACTTATTTTTTTTTTTTCATTTTCTTTAGTCTTTTATTGCATTGAGATCTGCTAATTTACTTTCTTTTATCACAACTATAATACTTTTTTTGAAATATTTTAATTGGAAACAATTATGGATAGACGAGTTTTTTTTTGTATATGATTGTTAACTAAATTTGATTAATTTACTATTAATGTATGAAGTATAAATAAGTTTCTAATAGGAAGCTGTATGCGAGTTTAATTACTTTTTTATAAAGTATCAATATTTCTTTAAAGATTTCTCAACTATAAATCATTTGATTTCTAAGACGTTTATTGATATATTTAAGACTAAGTTTATTTTACTCTAATGATAAATACTCAATAAAAATAATTATATAAAACAAATTTATTAAAAATATTGCATTAATCAATAGTTTATTTAATTACAAATCTATTTTACAAAGAATTTACAAATTTCATTAAATTTTTTACCTAAATTAATTACGAAATAATGTGCATATTAATAGAATTGTAATGATTTTATGCATATTTAGCTATATAAGAATAAGTATCTGATTACCTGAAAACACAGGACAAGTAGAAACAGAACAAAGAATGAACGTAGAAAAAAAAAACAGAATATGTATAAAACAAAGTATTTGAACAAACTATAGATGGAGAATATACTTTTACAAAACGCATATTCTGTTTTGTCGCTGTACTGTATTTTCGCTATTCTGTTTTTACTTATTATCTTTTTTTTACTTATTCTTAGTTTTTTGTAAAATTAATAGGTAAAAATTGCATTCTTTTAATAGCCTCAAAAGCAGAAGAGCCAATCTGTTTTGAAAATCCACTTGAATTCCGCTAAACCTGGACTTCCTTGACCCGCTTTAAATTCCTAGGAAACCTCATGTAAATCCCAAATTTAAATAAGCAATGCTTAATTAATTTCGATTTGCATTTAAATTATCACAATCCGAATGGTTTCGAATGACTAATCCATTGATCCATATAATTGGCACACTCAATGATCAAAACTAAATAGAATTATTTTATCTGCAGCTGTTGTTTGAACCCTGTGATACAAGTTAATTAATTAACATGTCAGAAAAAATATTAAGTAAATACTTTGGTAAATAAATAGATATTTGTTTTTGTGTGTTTCATAAATATTTAAATCCGTCTATTTCCGTTTTTGATGTGTGTTCTTCCACGGGTTGCGCAACGGAGACGATGATTCAGACGAATTTATATTAGGTCGTCGGCAAGGCAACATTCTGGGAATAATTTTGAATAGTAAATTATTTCGGAAATATAAAAGTTACGCACGTATCCGCCAGTCGTCGTTCGTTTTCCTTCAATTTTGTTACTTCATCTAATAATATTTATCGTTATTATTGTTTTATTAATGTACTAATAACGTTTTGATTAAGTTAATGTCTGATTTTAATAGTGCTTTTCTTGATAAACTACAAAATCATATTAATTATTTTTAACAGTTATTAATAACTATTATCAACATAAATGTAAGTAATTGTTCTTAACAAATAAGAACCAATTTATTATTGATGTATCTAACATTAATTAGGAACAAAATCTATGCATTTTGATGAAAAATACTTTGGTTTAATTAATTTTATATTAATTATTTCATTTTGAAGATCAAACTACTTTTTCTGTGTCAATTAACATTGCTAGGTTAAAAAAATGACAAATAATTCTCCGAAAATCATGTGGAAATACTCTGCCACTTTCGTGGAAGAGACAGTTTACAGATTAGTTAAAAAACTATGCTTAAATTTACCACAAGAGAAGATTAGATTTGTTTAAAATGTAAATAAAAATATTTGTGGTTTTTATTATTCAAATATTTCAAGAAAAATAAACTCAACATATAAACGTTAAATGATACGTAGCGTTTTCGATCAGTATGGATTCATTATAGTATAGAATCAAAACTTAAGAGATTTCAACGATGGGTTAGACACGAAACCCGCATTAAATTACTCTTGTTTCGTTCAATTTTTATGTAAGTTTACAGTTAGAATTTGTGTTATTATTTTATCATTAATATAAGTTTTCTTTTCTCTGAAAATTATGAAATAGGCAACGATAACAAATAATAAATAAAGCAATAGATTTAGTTATTTTCTAATATTATCTAAGAAACGCAATGAAAAGTGTCAAGTACAGACTTACGCATATTGGAATAGCGCATGAAAACCAGCTTATAATTTATGTCTCTCTGTGGTCTTACGTCGAATTTCCTACTAAAAACATGATATATCGATCAATTCAAATGTATACCAAATCGATTTAAAACGTTTTATTTTATGTTTAAGTGAATAGGAATATTAAAATTAGTTCAGATTCGAACGGAAACAGATTGATGAATATTTTAAATGCAAATTAATTGATTAAAACGATAGTTTTTAACAACATTTTCATTGATATTATAATGTTATAGTCAATAATTCTTATATTTCAATTGATGACTTTTAATTACAAAAATATTTTCTACAATAAATTACGCGAAAAAAAGAGTAAAATGAAACACCAACTGTCTCTAATATAATATGCATATAAAGAACTCTTTATATAACATAATCACGTAATAAATTGTGTATAAAAAACATAATTAATGTTCTGAAGAGTCGAATGTTTATGCTTATGTATGAAAGCGATTTAATTTGAATATGTTTTGGCTGTTACATTAGGCACGGTTTGCGTTCCTTATTAAATACCGAAAGAAATATGTATGTTACATGCTTAATATGCTAAAAGACACAAAATTTCACTTTGGGCATACACAAAAACAGCAGACGTATTACGAATATAATTTGACTAATATGTTATTAAAATTTGCAAAAAAAAACGGACTGGCTGTACGTAAACATCGTTATGATTATGTAAGTTTCTTATTAACCATTACATTCTTTATCTGTGAGATCAAAGAAATAAATCACTAATGGCAAATTGCATTTTTTTGTTAAATAAATTATAATATCGTAATAGAATCAAATTCCAAGCGAACTTATTTAAATCAGATCAGTTTAAATGATAAAATACCTAAAGAATTTAATTATTTATGTGAAGTTATTATAGGAAAAAAAAGTAATTCTAAAGTAATTGTTGTTTTTGTGTAACTAAAAAAAAACAAGTAATAAACATAAATTTTCGTCTAGCCAAATTATGCAAATTTTATTTGCTGGAAAAATATGTTGCATAATGATAAAGTTTTCGTCGTCCTTCATTCATAACTCACGCAAGTTCTGAGACTTCAATGGTAAATTTAAACGTACTACGTTCCAGCTATTCCTCCAGACGTCTCGCATTACCATAAAACAATACGCGCACTGCGACAGAAAGACGAAGCGAAGTAAAGGAGAGAAGCGAAAAGAAAAATGTGTATTTATATAAACGTTTATTTAAATGTTAATTATTTTGAACGGATGACAGTTGCAATTGATTACATTCGAATTTCAAATTTATTGAAATTACGTGTATGTTTATCACTTTGTTTTGATTCTGTGCACTTGTCTATAATGAGAAAAGCAAGGGAAAACGCGTAGAACGCGCGGTGACTTCAATGATGGATCAAGCGACGAACCTGTTTGGAACGCAGCTAATTTTATGTGATACTTCGAAATAACATTAAATTCACAGAACAATTTCAAATAGTATTGTTTCGAACAGTGCGGTTTCAGTATGTAAACAGTTTAAAACAAATGAAATTTCAGCAAATTAGGAAAGCTTTGCTTTTTTCAATGATAGATCAAGCGACGAACCTGTTCGGATCGCATCTAATTCTATGAGTTATTTCGAAATACATTAAGTTTACAGAAACATATCAAATAGTATTGTTTTGAATAGTGCGGTTTCAATATGTAAACAGTTTAAAACAAATTAAATTCAATAAATTAAATTATTACACCAAATTGTTTATTTTAATTGTATAATTTATAGAAGTATTTATTTTATAGTTTTTAAAATTTTTATGTGGTTTTAAAATCAGGAATCGTACAGAGTGCGCTATATTGGCGGAACCGCACTATGCGAGGTATTGCTGTGTAATACGATTTCATTATATGTGAGTAGTAATAAATACATTTAAAGTCCAGTTTCGTACAGTACGTGATGTTAGCGGAACCGTACTATGCGAGGTATATCTGTATTTAGGAAATGTAATTTTAATAAAAAATATAATAATTACTTCGAAATCCATTCGAATCGTAACTAATTTGATAAGATTATTTCAACAAAAAAAAGTTCTTCAACAAAAGAAAAGTAGTTAAAAAATCTAATATTCATAAAGAAAAAATAGTTGTTTATTGTTTTTGGTTAATAAAAGATATTAAAACGTGTGATAAATCAAGCGACGAACCCGGTACAATTTGTATTTAAATTAATGAAAAATTTATGTAAAATATAGTTATTTTTTATTTTAATTAAGAAAAAGATGTTTTTATGTAATAAAAACCATTGGAAATACGTAAAGCGTATAATAAAGTTAACAATTATTAAAATTATTACAACAAAAAATTATTAAAATTTTATTTTAATTAAAAAAAACAGCATGTATTTGTGGTAGATTGTGCGCAATTTGTAAAAATCGTAAAACGCGAGTAAAATAACAGTTTTATTGTATGTAATTAAGCGTATGAATTTTCTTTCTTTTAGCGAGACGATAAAGCGGAATGAAATGAAACTTTAATTATATAAAGATTTAAGTGTCTGGAAACAATGAACAGTTTTGCTGTGTTTACAAACCATGAAAATCGTTCTGTGTGGTCTCACGTAGCGCAGAAGAGCCACCGTTTCAAAATCGAATCGCGTCTGCAGATTCATTCGAATAATTTATTTAAAATAGATCTTTGTATGTCTGAATTGCATGAAAATTCGTTGAAAAATTCATAAGTCGAAAATTCCTAGTCGAAAATAGCGGTGATTGTTGATCTAACACAAATTATTGCAATAAATAATGCATTACATTTAAATGTATATTATTACTGTAACTATGGGAAATTAGAAACAAAAAATTGTCTGTAGAATGAAATCGATACTAATTGGATATTTATTAATAACTGAACACATGTTCCCGTATCAATCAGAGCGCTATTATCGTTCTGCAATTAATTGTTAATTGAAACGTCGTTTTCCGCGCGAAATGCATGAAATTTATCGCCTCGGAATTATTATTAATAATTGCAGCGACAACAAACGAGATCGACGGCACATTAAACGGCGGCGTCAAGTAAAAAAGCGGCAACTAATTTACTTGGAATTTGCAAAAAATTGATCGCAGAGGTGAATATACATTAACAATCCGCGGCGGCACGCCCAGCGAAACGCATTCGTAATCGTAATGATGATAACAGCACGTATCGTGCACCCGACGAGTTGGAAAATGCATCGGACGGAGACGGAAACGCGGATAATTGTTATTATTATTAATTGTATTAATCTGTTTCCCTGTCCCGCATTCTGAGGCGTTTATTTATATATACATTTAGCATAATCCATTTATAAAAATAGATCAAGGAACGCATGGGAAACTAGCAGAAGCAAAAAAAAAGGAGAGCTGTTTCTAGTAATTGCTTTAGTAATTAATACCAATGTTAGCTTTTCCTTTGCGTTTGATTTATTATCCAAAATTTTATTATATTTACATTTTAAGAGTTTTTAATTACTATTGTCAATTACATATAGTAAAAAAACGAATACCTCGATTAACGAAAGAATTACTTCGTTAAGTGAGGTAAAAATAATAATATCGCCAATTGATGAGTAAAGATATTGGAAAGCTTTTTTTCGTAAATAGTAAAGTTATATTAAATAAACAGTCAAATTATTGACAACATTCACTGATATAAATCAAATTTTATGATTATTAACTATATAATAAAACTACCTCGATTAACGAAAAAAATACTTCGCTATATGAGGTATAAACAATAATATCGCCAATTGATGAGTAAAGTTATTGGAAAGCTTTTTTTCGTAAATAGTAATGTTATATTAAATAAACAGTGAAATTATAGACAACATTCACTGACTTTGATTACTATTATCAAAACTAGATATAAACTACGAATACCTCGATTAACGAAAGAATTACTTCGTTATATGAGGTATAAACAATAATATCGCCAATTGATGAGTAAAGATATTGGAAAGCTTTTTTTCGTAAATAGTAAAGTTATATTAAATAAACAGTGAAATTATTGACAACATTCACTAATATAAATCAAATTTTATGATTATTAACTATATAATAAAACTACCTCGATTAACGAAAAAATTACTTCGCTATATGAGGTATAAACAATAATATCGCAAATTGATGAGTAAAGTTATTGTAAAACTTTTTTTCGTAAATAGTAATGTTATATTAAATATACAGTGAAATTATTGACAACATTCACTGACATTGATTACTATAATCAAAACTATATATAAACTACGAATACCTCGATTAACGAAAGAATTACTTCGTTAAGTGAGGTAAAATAGTAATATCGCCAATTGATGAGTAAAGTTTTTGGAAAGCTTTTTTTCGTAAATAGTAAAGTTATATTAAATAAACAGTCAAATTATTGACAACATTCACTGACATAAGTCAAATTTTATTTGTCCCTTTTCTTGTTAATTCAATAATCCGTTACCTTTGATTTATTAATCAAAATGTATTTTATTTACATTTTAAGAGATTTTAATTACTGTTATGAAAACTATAGAAAAATAGACTATATAAAAAACTACCTCGATTAACGAAAGAATTCAAAATACATCTCTTTTTTTTGTATAATTGCAAGAGGATGTATTTGATTGTGGGCCTTTTGGTAACCTTTTGTCGGCTAATAAAGCATGTTATTATTACAATTCATAGATTTTTTTTAAAGAAAAGGGCAGTGAGTCAATAACTCTTTGGCCCAATAAAGATGTTTAACTAATATTATTGATTTAAACTTTCTTTTAAATGTTCAAGAAGATATTTGTTTACTTTGATTATATTGAAATTGAATAAGGAAAACACTAGAAACTAGTAAATGTAATTATATTCCATTTTTTTTTTGTATTCGTTGTATTGCAGAGACTAATATTTATTGCACGCTCTGTGAGAGGTTAGCGAGCGATCAAAGTCTGTTTTCCGCCAGTCAGGTAAGCCGAGGAGAGTGAATATAATTAATTACATAAATACGTCCAGGCGAAGTATACTAAGTACTAAGTGACATGACTTAAACATAATCCATAATTGCAAAAGTTTTATAAATGACTTATTGCCATTGTGCTTTTATTTCGCTCTTTCCATGCACGTCACGGCTCTGTGATAAATGTAGAAGATTGTTTTGTGGAAACGAACCCTTAGAATGGAGAAACACTTTCAGCCATGAAGGATTTCCTTGGTCTTCTTTTACATCAAGATCAATATTTCTTTCTTTTTTTTTGGTGAGGATTTCGTAAACGTTGTAGCTATATAAATTCCGGTGCGAACGGCTACCGTGGGGGACCCATTAGAATTTTGAATTAGCCGTCTCATCAATTTCACTTCTGTGCGTATAAATGACTGGTAGTGGCGGCGCTCTCGATCATAAAGGGTTGAGTATACCTGTAGGAAGATCGATGGCCCATCTGTACCTGCTGTAAACGGTACCCCAGGCACTTGTCTTCGATTGGATTTTCACACCTATTCTAATTTATGAGACGACGCATTCAGCTTTATTATAGGGCGATTGTGTTACAAAACATTAAGAAGACCTAATTTGAACTACCGGATTTTCTTCTCCGGCGTAGTTTATACACATTTAATCTTCAATAAATTAGTCTAAAATTGTTGTTTTTATCGGTGCATATTGCATATGACGCATCTGATATTCAACAAAATAGTATTTTTCTGCTATAATAACCGTAAATAAACATTTAAATACACCCATACCTCGCTTTACAGCCTAGATACGTTCCATGAAACTTAACAGCAAAGCGAAAAGCCGTATAACGAATCAATTATTGCGCTTGCGCAAGATTGGCAATATATCGACATCGAAAAAGTTTTTTTGCCGTTATAGCGAAACATTTTAGGCCGTTAATCGAAAACCTGCCTTAATTGAAGAGGGCCCTTATAGCGAAATGCTTTATTTTAACTTCAGAAAAAAAAATAATAGTACGAGAGTGAAAATTATTGTTTTCTTGTTCAAAGTCAAGGTGCGTCTTGCCTATGGAAAAAAATACGCAATTTATCATTTAAATAAGATTAATTACTTCAGTTATTTAATTATACTTTACGTACAGTATACATTTATAATTGTTGTAATTAGATTTTTTTGTTGTAATTTCAAATTATTTTTTCTACGAGGGAATTTCAAGCAGTCTTTTTTAATTTAATCAGTTAAAAAAAACATGTTCAATACATATTTTTTGTGTATAAAACAACTTTTATTACTGTCATTTCATCGATTAATCAAAAGTGTTTTTATTGTGTTCACTTTCTTATATAATTTGCAATTAGAAAACTTTTAATTGGAATTTCAAATTATTGTTTTCCTATAATTATTTAATAATTCATTTTATACATTAATCTAATAATATTAGTAAAATTTTATCGAATTTGGACAAAAAAAAATTATTGTTTTTATTCAAAATCAAATGAAAATTTGTTGGAAACAAAACCTGGATTACATTTCTTAATTCTCACAAAAACTGAGGGTAAATCTAGTATGAAAATTCGTTTATTGCTGAATTCATGATTCTTAGAGATTTGACAATATTTCTAACTGCATAGTGCAAGAATATGGAATAAAAATATAAATTTCACTAAAATGTATATGTAATTATGTTTTATGTGCATGTTTCCAATCTTTTTAAAACATTTATCTTAATAAATTCTTTTAATAAACAGTTATTTTTTCAACAATCAATTAAACAAGTATAATTCCTATTGAAAACTTCAAAGTCCATTTTATTCTTTTCACGGAGGAAAAACATATTAAATTTATTATTTCAGTACCAATTTTCATAAATTATGTTGTTATTTAAAAGATTAACAATTGTTAATTTCGTTGTTTCATAAATTACTAATTATTCTTATATAATGCTTAAAAGAAAAAGACTGTATAACTTTTACATGTTTCCTTGTATTTATTTATTACTAATAAAATACTTGTAAAAGATCAATCCATTCCATTTTTTTTTATTAAAAATTAATCATCATAAAAAATGTATAACATAATAGAAATGGAATGATATGGAATTAAATCATCAAAGAACGTGATGCAGTGTTTCTAAATGCGATCACTTCTAATAATAATAGAAAAAAACCTCTATAATTTGGGCAATTTGAGCGTTCAATTATATTTCGGCCTTATATTTTTTAACTGCGATTGCAATTAATTAATTTCGGTTTCCTTTTGCACGATTTGGAATTGCTGCAAGGATGTATATGCACTAAAGGTTAGTGCGCAATTAAGGAATAAAGCAAGACGAAAAAAAAAATATGAAAGAATTCTGTTGAATACGAAGTATTTGTTTCTGGTTGATATTAATGTAATTATTATTGTTTTTTGGTTTCGATTTGTTACGTTTGCAATTTCGCTGATTGGAATTGGAGTGAAAAGCTAACGGTGCGTGTGGGAAAATCGGATTTCGGTGATAAATCTATGTCAAGACCGAGGATAGTTAAAAAGGTATTAAGGAGAAAGAGCCTCGTTCTGTCTTTCCCTCGCTAAAGTCCGGTAGCTCGGATCAAAAGTGTCAATCAATCATGCGCCATTTGACAGCCGATTCACATGCACTTTTCTCACTCTCTCTTTCACGTCGAGCGGTCTTTGGTCTCTTGTAGATCGTTAGTCTTTAGAATCCAAAGCGCCGAACGAGAAGAACAAACACAAACAAACATCGCTGCTTATTTATTTATTCTTTTCATTCTTACTCCTTCTTCGTTCCAATGTGGCACACAAATTTTTGTAGCGAAGCGATGCGAAGAGAGAACCGTTCGACGGTTTGAACCGGCTGACCTCGGTCCAAAACTTATTGCAATTTTTTCTTTCTCTCCATCTCAAAGCGTCCGTCTCGTTTCGTTTTCTTTTCTTCTCATTTACTTCTTCTTTTCGGGCAATCTCTCGTCAATTTAAATTGTAATTCCTTTCTGCAGATTTATCTCGGATGCAATGATTATCAAGCGGGGATTCAATTAATCAAGGCCCGAGACGTGCGGTGAGGTGAAAAGATGTGAAATTCTCAGGTAAAATTAAGCAAAATCGCATTACAAAACGCTTTATAAATTATTCGATTGACCTCTTAATGAAAAACATTAAATAAACCTATTACACAAATGGTGAATATAAAGTGATCACCCGAAGCGGCAACAAGAAACTTGATCAACTCAGTTTAAGTTGTTGCTTTTTTCGTAATTCGTTCGGAAATCGCGGGCGGTGGAAGGCGATTCTGGAAGGAATCCGAAGGAATCAACGTAATCTCTCGATCATTTGCATTATTCATTATCGCCACGTACACATATAAATATTAATAATAAACACAATCAGGTATGCATATGTAACGCATGCACATTTATGCACATTACAGAATTCTCAAAGGAATTAGAAAAGTGCCGGAGAGAAAGAGTACAAAAAAAACATGTGTTGTGATATTATACAGGAGAATGAATCAAAATGGGAAACGATCAAAAGCAGCCGCCGGAAAAATGGACAACTCTTGAATGAAATTTATGCGTTAATCTGCGCATTTTTATTTCGGATTCGTCTTTATTCCGAGTTCAGAAATAGTTGTAGCTAATTATAGAATTGATTACTAATTACTAAGTTTACGTGAGTTTTGTTGTGGAAACAGTTTTTGTTATTCAGGTACACGTAAAAAGAAATTCAATTTCAATAGATTATTCTAAAAAAAGAAATTATTTTAATACTAATTTGAGTTTAAAAAAAAACGAAATTATTTTATACGTAACAAGTTTGAGATTCTTTAATAAAGGTTTACATCACCAATCCAAGTAGTATATAAAACATAAGTTGCTTAACTTCTCATAAATTTTCAATGTATCTACTGAATGATGATTAAGTTCATTCATAGCATAACATTTTTATAAAATGATGCTTTTTTGGCACAGAAATAAGCTAATAAAGAATATTTAGGGATAAAAACTTGAATTGTTAGAATAGCTTTAATATAGTAATATTGTGGTATATATTATAGTAAATTCATATTACATTTGGGTGTGCTTTAATATTATTAATTAACGTTTGATTATATTTAATTTCATAATCACAATTTTAACTGAGAAATAATATTATAAAACTAAAACTCTCTATATTAAGAATACAATAAATTTGATTTATTATTGATATTTTATATAAAACTACTGAAAAGAAGTCGATAGATTTTTGATTTTAACAAATGCTTTAATTTATCTTTATTTCTATTTGAAGTAAATAAAACAAATCATTGTTTTTTCTTAGCAGAAAAAATGGATGATTAATATATATAATTATTATATAGACATAATTGAGTTGTATTTGGTAACGTTTGGGAAGTGGAATTATCCAACGGTGGAATTATGTTAAGTCAAGTTTTGTTTTCGCTAATCCGTTGGAATCGTGCCATAAAGATTGTACTTAGATATCGTAAAGCTGTTATTAAATTAAGCTCGATTTAAATAGAGTAATCCATGCGGAATCCGGTTATATGAAAACAAACTTGGTCTCAACTGAAGGCAGGAAGTTCTCATACGTTTCAGGCTAATATTATATTCATTATCCTTATACAGGACACAAATTTATATATAAATCGGGCTTCTCATTACGTACTAATCGTCAAGTAATTTGTGAAGTAAGGAAACTATATTACAGTTGAAATAATTGTCATGTATTAAGTACCAATTACTTGACAAGTATTGTGTAATAAATGAAAAAAATCTTTTGATGATATTCATTGTTTTTATAATTAAAACGTAAAAAATATTCATACAAAAAATGTTTTATCTACATTTTTAGTGAGTGTTATTTTTTCGATTAATTTATCAATTACGTCATTTTTGTAATACTTTTACAAGTACTTCAATATACTTGTCAAATAATTATGGACTTGGCACATAATAAATAACAATATTTTTAGTGTGTAATATGAGTATATAGTGAGTAAAATCAGTTATCTTTATATAAAACTAACTACTTTTTGAATGACAATTAACAAGTAATTATGATCATTATTCATTTTTCTAATTTTCAGTACTTGTAATACTTGCCAAATAGTGGTTTTCATTAGTAAGAATACATTTAATGATTTTCATTCAATGTGCAAAAATGTAAAACAAAAATATAAACATTATATTTTTTGCATTCCAAAAAGTTAGCATCTATTCGTTAACAAAGATAATTTGTGTGCGTTTTCTAATCTCGACTGAATATTTATTATCTATTAAATTTGCAAACAATTTCTAATTTCTTAAATATAAAAAAAATCGTGAGTTAATATTGTTTTATTAAATGCGTTTTTTTCAATGCATTATTATCATGCATCATTTACTAAACAATTTGTAACAACTGATAATTACGAACCGAAGAAATGAAAATATTTTGCATTTTGGATGAAGAACGGAACAACTTAAAACTCTAAATATTGTAAATATTTATGCAAATTCGAATAGATCAAAAAAATGTGTCAAATATTTGGCAATTTTTGTTGCAAATTAAAAAATTAAATGCTTTTCCAGTGAAAATCGAAAATTTGAGAGGTGTTTTTTTCTTCATCTCGGGAATACATTTGCATTAATTTAATGCAATAGGTCTATTTTTGGCTCTTAATGTGCATCGAAAAGCGTTTCAAGGAAACCGACAAGGTTCGTGCATACCGAGACCACCACGGTCAGGACGCAACCGAATGAACGAAACGAATGGAAAGGATAACGGAATTAATGACGAATGCGTTTTCGAGAAATTTTTATTGATTTTCGCTGAGATGAGACGGCATGGATTCGATACACCAATGCAATTGCTTGTAAGTGCATGTATATAAGTGTGCTATGGATTTGCGTGTGTGTGTGTGTCCGAGTAAGTGTCCTTGGCGATTCCAAGGATAAAGCACACCGAAGCACACACATCTCGCGTGGACACCGACGAACGAAACGGATAAGAAAAAAGTGTGTTAGAAGTGGAGGAATGTGCCGTTTGATTATCGCTCGGTTCGCGCACTGTTTCCGGTATTATCGTGGAGGGAAAACGTAATTATGATGTATTAATTAAACGGCGAGAGGCATTTAATTGGAATCGATCTTGGCTTTAGCGCCTTAAAAGGCGTTTTTCGCTTTTAATAAACACGCCGGGGGCCGCCCGAGGGCGATTCCATTTTTACCGCTCTTGCAACCGCCGCCGCCGCCCCCCGACTGCCCCCCACTGCACACCGTTCGCCGATCATGCCACATGCCACAGGTGTAATCAATAATTTGCCCCGAAATGAAAAAAATCCGATCTCGGAATATAATGAAATATGTATGAACTAAATCCCTACATTACAATAATAATTAGTTCGTTACATAAATAACGAGAGCGCACTTGCTCGATGAGTGGACGCCAATTAGGTAGCAGCATTATTACATCTCGACAACAACAACAACAACTTCTCACTTTTTATTCTTCCACCAAAGATATAAATCATAATCCTATTGCAACCAGCTTCCTTTTTTTAACCTCTATTTACCGAAACCAAAAAGTTTATATTCCGAAAACCGAAGGACACGATCAATCAATGCAAATCTATTTATTGTTGTTGTTTCTACTTGTTTCTCGTTTTCAACGTAATTATGTAATTTATTTTCTTCGAACTTTCCGAGTCGCTCTTCGGAGCCGCCTCCGGTCCAGAAATCGGTCATTTCGAACGGAAAAGGTTTTGAACTTGCTCGGAGGAAAGGTTAATAAAATGCTAATTTTAGCCTGGATTTCGATGATCATGCTGTTGGAGAGGAAACGGACCGAAAGGGCAGCAACAAGTTGTGAAAAAGTTTCGGTTTCCAACGAAAAACTCCGAACGTGGGTTCAATTAATTTCTACAGAGAAATGCCCAAAATAAATCACATTTTCTTTGGGGCATTAATAATATACGCTTTGAGGATTTTGTTGTAAACGAAACAAAAAATAAGTTTAAAATTCAGGAATTACAAGTTCAATAGCCCTTTTCTTATATAACATTCAGTCATAATTTGTATGTATTAATCTTATCGAATTTACAAATAAATATTTTTAAATTCTTTTTAATAAATTTAGTTAATAATAAACTAAATGTAAAGGACTATAAAAAGGAAATAAGATCAATTTAATTCACATTTATTAATTAATAATAACATTTATAACAACAACTACAACTAAAAATACATGAAAATGAAGAAATACAAAATAACAATAATATTTGCTATAGACCATAGATCTTTTAGCCCTAGTTTAGTATTGGTTAAATGCTTTAAATATTGTAGATTTCTATGAATGAATTTTACATGGTAATATATTATACGTAATATTTTTGATTTTGTCTTCGCAATTTTGATTAAACGAAATATTTGGTTTATGCAGTAGCGTAATGTATTGAACTGGCGTTTTCTATTGTGAAGTTATCCGATTTGCCAAGAGGTGTATGAACTACTCTCACCTCTTGTATTTTCATCTTCGGTGTAACGATTACATCGATGCCTGCAGGCATGGCGTTAAGCCAAACATAAAAAATAACCACGCGAAGACTTAATGTTTTATTTATGAATGATAACTGAAATGAACGAAACTGAGACGGGGAAAAAAAAGAAACAGGTCCTTGGATTCGTCGGATTTATAGGATGTTTCGATATTTGTGACATCCATCAATATTTTATAGATGAAATGTGTTTGTCCCAAATCTGTTGGAATGAGAAATTGAGAAATTTGCATAGAGCGGAGAAGAGAACGAAGGTTGTCGTGGGTACATGTGTGTGTGTAGAGTGGAAACTGGAGTCGGGCTGAATGGGATTGTAATCTTCGCGAAAGTGCGATCCTCTAGTGCACATGAGTAGCTTGTACAAAAGTACAAACAAGAAATTAACACACATACGGACGTTGCGTGCATGAGTGTTGGTATGTGCATGTACACGGTTTCGGAGACTGTGAGAGAGTTAAGTGGATGCGAGATGAAGAGATGCGGTGTTGCGTTGAAGAGAACGAATGCGAGAGAGCGAGAGAAGTGGCGAAGAGAAGAGAGTTGTTGCGAGGAGGTGAGGTCAGGATGTCGTTCCCACAGTTGAGGGAAAAGTTGAGAGGTATAAATATAATAGCAAGGTGAGCTTTATGATCGGATCTGAGCTGTAAAGTGCGGACCTCACATTGGTATAGCATTAGGTGTTCCCATTAGAACTGTCCCTTTGTTCACTTTACGATCCTCGAGGCCCGATCGCTCGCCCGTGCCGTGACAGTTATTGCCCGCAATTATATGATTTCTTCGGTGAGCCACTTCATTGTTCATTTCTGCCTGCTCCTTATACCGGCCGTTCTGCCATTCCACGCCTATGCATCGCATAACCTATCCTATCCACTTACATAACTACGAACACGCAGGACCGGACCCACACTGCATTCATCCAAAATACATGATGCAACGCAACACACTTTAATAACTATGCTTAAGAAGACTTTGTCTATTAAATTGAGTTTATTCATATTTTACGGCAATTTACCTCAAGAAACATCAAAAGAAATAAAGAGACACACAAATATGAATGGCGCCAACTAAGTTAGTATAAGTAACCTAGCAACTTTCATGTATGTAATAATCTACTTGATCCATGATCATAAGTACCTCGCTATACGGCATTTCGCTATAACGGCCCTCTTCAATTAAGGCGCGTTTTCGATTTACGGCCTAAAATGTTTCGCTATAACGGCTATGTCGATGTCGACATATCTACATGTTGCCAATCTTGCGCAAGCGCAATAATTGATTCCTTATACGGCTTTCCGATTTGCGGCCAAGTTTCGTGGAACGTATCTAGGCAGTAAAGCGAGTTATGGGTGTATTATTATTAAACATATTTATTAACCAAAAGGCTATTGACCGTCATCTTTCTGCCCCATAAATAATAAAATCTGCAAAATGTAGTCTGGTATAATTATCAATAATACCTATATAAATCTATTATCATATTGTATACAATTAGAATGGAGGAAATCTTAGTTATTAGATAAGTCCACAATGCATTCAATATGCTATTGATGCTATTATTTTGTTATTGAATTAAGGTTACATCATAGCTCAATATTACAATGCAATGACAGGTAATGCAAGGTGTCAAAAAATGATGTTTTATACTATTTGGTTGTAGTATAATTGCGAACAAAAAATGTTAGGAGCATAGAATAAAATGTTGAGAAGCGCTGAATTGCATTATAAATTACCAAACATAGCTGAAATGAAATAATTTACATGACAAAATAATACTAATTTATTTATAGTCAGTTAAGATTTTCAGATAAATATAAATTTTGATGATTCAAGTAAAGAAAATATGTTGTATCTGTTGAAGAAGAGAAGTGGTTTCAGTTTTTAATTTAGAATCCCACAGTACCAAAACTGGTCTCTATTCAAAGTTTCCTCTCCTCTCAAAAAAAAGACATTTTATTATAACATATAAAGGAAGAATTAGCAACGACCAATAATGATCTAGTATTGAAGTTTGATACTAAAAAGGTATTAGCATTTGTATATTTCTCATAAATCAAAATAGTAATGGTATTATGAAACACATTTACGTGTTAGGTTTCATGTTAGCACAAACAAATGATTCTGCAAGTTCAGCTAATCGATTACGTAATTGCATTTCATTTCTGCTCTTTATTTTTCGTTTCCCAATTGTTGCAATGAACACTTAGAGAAGAAAGAGAGAGAGAGAGAGAGATGCGTATTATTTACTTGCTAAAGCCTTTTTGCCCGGAGGCCGGTCCTGCTTGCATAACACACGCTCTCGCTCATGCCATCATCATCTCTTCGAGCTGCACGCAACCGCGGAGGAAGAGGAACGACGGCCGATGATTCCCTCCGTAAAGAAATCGAAATTTGTATTGATGACACACTTAAGGCCGATAAATTGTGCCTGAAACCGTCGAACAAGAAACTAATTTGATTCGCAAAGCAGGCCGCATCCTAAACGGGATCCACACTAAATTTATGTTATCTTCTTGCATCTCGTTTCTCGTTATTTTTTTTTCCTCTCATCCCAATACGTTTGTTTACTCTTTCCTTCTTCTTCAATGTTAATCATTCTCTTCTTCTTCCTTTTTACCTCGGCAAAGTTGATGCGCATCCATCGATTTAGAAATCCGAATACATGTCGAATGGGAGGAATCCTCCTTTTGGTTTTTTTGCATAATTTGAAAGTTCCACGACGCTTCTGACCGAAATTTATTGCTCCTTGTGAATCATCAATTTCTCGCAAGCTCGTTTCTACTGGACTCTCGTTTTCGGAATCCCACGATTCGGGGGGACTTTCAAATTTTTCGATATCTTAATGATATCTGCCGCTCGTGGAATACGAAGAAAAAAAAACTATAATAGCGCACACTTCACACGAAATTATAGAAATCAAAATCCATTAAGACGCGATTATATAATACTGTTGAGTGACATATTTGGAATGCTCATGCATATTACATTTTGTATGTATTAAATATGATATTTATACAAAAGTAATGCTTTAATCGACTATTGTTTTAGTAATTTTTTAATTAATGAATACTAAGAAAGCATCCATAAATTATTTAGAACTAAATAATGTGATTATTTATTTTGATTTCAATCAAATAACATTTAGAATTATTTCGAAGAATTGAAAGATTTTGAAATCCTTTCCAACTTTATAAAAAAAAACCTTTAAAATCAAATCACTATTTGAAAGTAGTTTCAATATTTTGATTAGTAAATAAATATGTATTAATATGAAATAATGTAGTTTCAATAGAATTCGATTCAATAGAATATGGTTTTATTTCTAAAATTTGTATAAAAAATCAATTAAATTTCAAATATTGTTTATTATATAATATTTCTACATATTTTTGATAAAAATCGATCAAATTTACTTGAATAATCTTAAATTTTAGAAAAAGTTTTGTTTTAAATACTGTATAAATAAATTAGTAATTAAAATAAGTTATTCTTAAAATGGTTCAGGAAATGCATGATATTCATTGTTAATTAATTATGTTATAAAGTTAAATCGATTAAACTGTAGATTTTTTTATTCTAATCAAAATATAATAAAAATAAATTTAATAAACTGAATACAGAAAAAACTGGATTTGGGTATATTTTTTTTGGTATAAATGCACTGAACAACACGGAAGTCAAGTTTCACACTTGGTCACAAACGAAATCTCAAATAAAATATGGTAATCAATAATTTAAAAGTGCATTTAACGACTTGCATGAAACTAATTGGTAATATATGGATTATGTTAATAGATGACGCAAAACTGCAGTAAAGTGACTTCCTTATCCAAAAACACCTGCACTTTTAGATAACGCTAAATCTAAATGATAAATTTAACAATATAGTTGTTTAATTTTTTACTGACATTGAAAAAAAAAATATTTATAATTAATTAACAAATCTATTCTATTTTACATACAAATATATTTCTTATGAGTAAATAACAACGTGGATATTGGAAATTTGTGTTTGATCTTTGCAACACTATTTTGTATGTACTGAGTAACTTTTATTTGTTGCATCGAAGGAGACGTGCATATTTTGTAATTGGGAAAAACCCATAATGAAAATTGCGAACTTGTTCGTTTTAATATGTGTGTGCGTACGCGTGTTTCGGACTGAACAGAGATTCTAAAATTACACCTGCATTCGCTTCTCTGACGCTTTTTAACAGCAAATGCAATTAAACGTGCGAAGTAAACACAAACGGAAAGCGCACGTGAAGCCCCGTATTTGCACAAACGCGAATAATAATAAATCCGCTCCGCAAAGTTCCGTATTTAGTTTGTTACAAACAAACCAACCCAAAAAAAAACGCGAATTAAGTTTGCACAAACTTGCGGCTCGCGCCAGGACGAAGGATCGAGCGTGCGTCTCCTCTCTTTCGATGACCGCATGGCGTGTGCTGTCATCATCGATCAGTGACGTCGCGACGCCTCAGCCGCCGCCGATCCGGTGATGACGCAACGGTTTCTATAAGGACCCCATGACGCCATCGGCGCCGCCATAATCAGCTGATTGCATAATCGATCCGCGGCGGCGACGGCGGCGCTTACATAACGAGCGCTCGCTCGAAAGGTGCGATATGTGGCATAAAGGGATCAAGGTTAAGGTAGATTTTAATTATTGACAGGTCTAAGCAGAAAAAAGAAACGAGCGAAATTGTATCGCAAATTAAAGTTATTGGAGCATAATAGCAAATTGTTTTCGACTCAATTAAGAACCTTTAAACGAACCACCTTTCTCATATCATATGGCATTAATCATATTTCACTAAAGCATTTACATGAAATTTAAAGTAGATCAAGAATTTCTTAAGAAGTTTTCCTCAAAATTGGCTATAGGCCAAACGATCTTTAACAATATATAATCAAAATAGTGAAGAAAATCTAAGAATTAAACGAAAACATCATATTTATTTACATTTTTTTATAATTCAAAGTCATTTTACCGAATATTTCAATTGATAGTTTGAATCTTAGGAGACTTTCATACAATATAATTTCTTTGCAGCAATTTCATTGTTATTCCAATAAATGCTATTATTATTTCCGAGATTATGATAGACGGTCGCTCTTTATTCGGCATTTTGCTATAACGGCCCTCTTCAATTAAGGCACGTTTTTGGTTTACGGCCTAAAATGTTTCGCTATAACGGCAAACAAACTATTTTCGATGTGAATGTATCAACATGTTACCAATCTTGCGCAAGCGCAATAACTGATTTCTTATACGGCTTTTCGCTTTGCGGCCAAGTTTCGTGGAACGTATCTAGGTGTATAATATTCACACCAAATAACAATAAAAATAATGATAGAAAGGTTGGCCAAAGGGCTATCGACCATTGGTCTTTCCGCATTTCTGAGATTATAAAATTAAACTTAATAAAAACCTATTATTCTTATAACCATAAGTAACAAGATTTGTATTCAACTATAAATTTCTATAAGAAGACTGAATGAAATCTTTAAATACTCAATAAAAACTTACATAAGCAACTGAGAGAGAGAAAACGAAAGCGAAATCTTAGAAACATATATTTTTTTTTTCATTTTAGAAAACGATAAATTAAAACGCTATTTTCATACACGCGCTCACACAAATAAAAAGCTAACAAATAAATAAATAATTGAGATTTCCCATTCTGTTCAACGGTTTCGGAATGTAATTTAGAATTAGTGCGTCAATTAACCATATTTTCGTTTCTCCTTTTCCTGCTCATCTCGGCCAGGTCTCTTTCCAACGTAATTATCTAATTTGTCTTCGTAATTTATTTAAATTTCCATCGCGTTGCATAAAAATCGTTACGTTGTGCGTATAATTGAATAGCATTTTTTCGGCCGTCCATAAATAACAGCAACGAGCACCGTAAATCTTTTCAGAATGCTCAAAATGCGAAGAAGAGGTGTGTACTCTTAACCGGCATCAATCAAAGTTCTCATTATGCTGAGGAAACATGTGGTAACCATTTTTTAATTAAGATTTCAATAAGAAATTGAATTTATAAAAAAAATATTGTCTATAATTAGATAATTAATGAAACCATTTGTACTTTTTTTTATAGCTATGGTTATTAATGTGTGTAATAAATGCTGTTATTATAAAAATAATCTTGTAAATATGTTAAAATATCATTTGTATTATAAATAATTGTATTTTTTATTGCATGAAATATTGCAGTTTGTAACAGTTCTTCTTGGTTTTATGAGAATATTATTGTATAAAAATATTTAATTATATACTCAAATGATTATAATGTGAAATAATGTGAAATAATATTATATAGTCATAGTGTTTCTTAATTGGAATAGAAGATAGTATTGTAGGTTAAATCAGATACTCAGCAATAATGTCCAATTACTGTTGAGTTAAAAAGGAAGAAGCACGGAACTAAAAAAACGTCGTGCAGCAATAAAGAATGTTGTATGCAGGATGTATCTCGCGTTTTTCTAAAACGAGAATAGAGCAGAAGAAAAAAGAAGAGATGATGGTCCTTATGCACTCTTGTGTAGATTCCCATCACCGCATGTACCTTCCTCTCCTGTTCTCGCGAACTTCTTCAGCTTCGTAACGTAACGTTGTCGTAATACCTTTTATAGCTGCAACTATTTATTTATTATCCAGTAGTTTGCGGTTTCCGTTCGGTGTTTAGGGATAGATAAATCCAGTGGAAAGCGCGCCGAAAGGAAATTGTTATCGTCGTTCCATAAATATAGATTTCAAAAAACGAAAAGTACAAAATCATTTGGTACATGCAGACTCCTTCATACTTCTTCTCTTTGGTTTCTTGCCTGTACCTTCTTTCGACATTTAAACCAAGAAGTAAAAAGAGAGCGGGGCACGAGTCTCCGGACATAATTTACAATTAGCGTCGGCTTCAGCTCAAAGTCTCCCGATAATTAATCCAATTGCTGTACAAGAAAACCTCAAATTTATCGCGCGCAACGTGCATGCTCTTGTCACTTGATTTAAATCCAATACGGTTTTATTATTCGGCTCACAATACGTCTTATTTCCATAGGAAATTGATACAAATTATATCAATGCAAATCGTTTTATGTTTTTGGTAATTTTAGACTTAAATTTAAAACCCTAAATTTAGGGTTCAAATAATACACTTTTTATATGTAATATTACAAATTTTCATTGAAATAAGTGTGTAATATATAATTTATTAACATTCGTGCCATAACATAATTTGGAAATAGGAAAATATTTTCATTGAAATAAGTATATAATTTCAAATTTTTTGTTTCCTTAATAATTTACTAATTATTCAGCAAAACGTAATGAAAAAATCAGAAAATAATCGTGAAATAGGACAATATTTTCATTGAAATATATATACAATTTCAAGACTTTTCTTTCCTTAATAAGTTACTAATTGTTCAGCTAAACCTAAAGAAAAATTAAGAAAATATTCTTGAAATAGGACAATATTCTCATTGAAATAAGTGTTATATATCAATATTATATTAATAATGAGTAATTTACTAGTAGTTATAAAGAATGAAGAAAAATTTAAAAAAATAATTTTGAATATTTTCATTAAAATAGGTGTGCAATATCAATGATTCTTATAATTAAGAATAATTTATTAATAATTATTGATAACTTGAAGAAAATTTTCTTGAACTATACAACTTTTAGCATTAACATAATTGTAGAATATCAACATTATATAACTTAAGATTTTACTCATGTTTATATAAAAAATGTAGAAAAATTGAGGAAAAATCTTAGATAAGGAAAATGTTTTACTTAAAATAAATGTAGAATAACAACATTGCATCCACTTATGAAGAATTTACCAGTATTTGTTTAAAAAGTTAAGGACATAATATTGTTTATGGAAAATATTTTCATTAAAACAAGTGTAAAATATCAAGTTTATATTCACATAAGAATTTGTTCAAAAAAATATAATATTTTTGGGACATTCATTCATTATATTTTGTCCATCTTTTCTTTGTATTTCCTTACTACTAGTGTATAAAGTTTATACATTTCTTGTAGTTGGTTTTGCAATAAATTTGATTATTTTTTCATTCAAATAAGTTCATTGACGAATTTTGTAATATATGTGTAAAAATATAAAGAAAGTACTCCTTAACAATTATAATACATTATTAATTTGTACATATTTGTAAAAATTAAGTTTTTTTTGTAATTTAAGAAACCAGAATAAGAAACAGTATTTCCACATAGAGTTAATACAGGTAATATCAATATCTTTCAAAAACGTTTTATTTTTTGGTTATCTTAGATCTAAATTTTAATCCTAAAGTTTAGTAAATTTACATTTTGTTCATATTTGTAAAAATTAAGTTTCTTTTGTAATTTATGTGAAACCTGAATAAGAAACAAAATTAATTTAAAAAGAAATGTAGTAAATTGATTATTTGTAGAGAAAAAGCAGAAAGAAATTGAAGGTTGCAAATTTGTGTGCGTTTTCTAAATTACAAAAGCAAACATTTATTTCGATTTGTTTAATTAAGTATGGACACCTGATTTTTGCATTGTAGTAAATGTAAATTATTAGCTATTATTTTCATGGTTGGAAGCACAAAACACTTGTCGTTATGGACGAGATCCGATCTGGCCGAGAAATGTGATGGATTGCCAAAAGAATAATGTTGTGATGTCATCGAGTTTACCATAAAATAAAACGGTATGTCAACGAAGTAATTCCAACGATTAATCCAGATTATTGCAATGAATTGATCGAGGTGTAACGTAACTAACAAATTCGTATTCCGTGAGAAGCGTTTTAATCGCGTTTGCATTTAATTAAAATAATAAATATTACCTTCTACACTTGCAGAGAAAGAAATTATAAAGCGTTTGAAAAGTTCGTGTAAACGTGCCCACACTAACTACGAAATTGGCTAATTGTTATTATTTTCCATCTTGTTTTTCCTTCACAATAAATAAGCCGTAATTATAATGCAGAAAATGCAATTAAATTTAATGAAACCTTATCGTTAATTTAATTTATTATTACTCCTTTTTTTTTGGTTCTCAGAAGAACATTTTTTTTTGATGGATTCATCACAAGGTTTTACTTTCGCTTAATTAATTAGTCTTTGCTTTTGGTTTCCAACTTAATTTGGTCATCCACCGAAAGATCCTGAAAAATTTACTGTTTAACTTTCGTTTACTTCAGGGATTGTAATTTGGCGATATTACAAAAGATACAATTTAGGGGTTTGTTGAGTGTACAGAAAACAGGATTCTTAACTTTGCACGTATAAAATTATTAATTATCTATTAATTAACGTTAAAATTAGAACATACACGATTTAAATGTAGATATAAATTGATCACCCATCTAAATATCATTCTTGATAAAGACTGCTTAACTTTCGTATAACAAAATTTAGATTCTTTATTAGTAAACTATTTAATGTATCATTATACAAAATAATGGGCAGAAACATATTTATAGCCCTTTGGCACAATTTGTGGCTGATATTTATTAATATTTAGAAAATAAGCAAAATATTTAGTTTTAAGAAAATATTGAAAAATGAACTAAACAAATGAATTTGTTGGAAAATTTGATCAACCATGTAAATATTATCTACAACAAACGTTTAACTTTCGTGTACTAAATTTAGATACGTTATTATTTCATACAATACAACATTATGAATTGTAAAAATACATATAATAATTGTTAATCTACTATTGGAATTACCCAATAAAAGTTGAAACAGGTTAATAAAAATATCCACTTTACAAATTCCAAGTCCACCAAACACTTTTTATTTAGAAAAATTTCATTAATTTGCTTCTAAATTGGTAAACAAGCAGTTTTAATTGAAGAAAATATTCAGATATTAAAATTATTAAAATAATTATTTATATGTAATTAATGATGTTAAACAATATCATATTGATAAACAAGAAAGGTATATGTTATTTCATAATGAAAATATTGTGTAATTTCTATATATTAATTTTGTTCGATTGAGTATATTAATGTTAATAAGTGCAAAGGGAAAATTGAAATCAATTTAATAAATCGTTTTCGTGTTTTATTGTGGATTTAATGAGAAAGTATGGAAATCGCACAACAGTTGTTTAATGAATGCTTTGCAAATTATATTTGCGTTGCAGTTCAACGCTATTGTAAACACACGGATTCCTATAATGCTTTTAATAGATGATGTGTATAATCGTGTTGTTGGAAAGTTTTATCATAATAATGCATTCATCAATTCAACATGTTTAATTTGAAGAAATCGTAATGCAATAATAATATTTATTTATTGCAACAGATGAAAAGATATTTATATAACAGTAAGAAATGGTGCAAAAAGACCAGCCCTTTACACTAAGGGCTTTATATATTTTGATCTTTTAATTGTTGTTGCTGTAATTATTGTTATTATCTAATTAAACTTCTTCATGTGATTGTAATTACGATTTTTTTTACAATTGTTAAAAATTGAACGTGAATCATAAGTTTTTGTTACTTCTTCATAATTTTCGTTTTTATATAATTCTCCTATAAATCTGGAAAAATCCAATACTTTTCAATAGTAGTAACGATGTTTGTTGCAGTAATAATTACAGGGGAAACTCAATACGATAACAAAGAGAAAAAAGTGTAAAATAATGATGCAAAATTCCATTGCTGCAAATACTTTTTAATTTATTTATTGTTGAAAGAAATGCAATAGAAACTACTAATAAGTAATAGAAATTACTGTTACAAAGGGCTATTGACTACAGAATTTTTACCTTGTAATGTATTTAAAAAATATATACAACATATAATTCATTGAAATAATTACAGAAGAAAACAGATTACAAAACGTATTTGTAATTAATATTTTTTAATGAAGTTAAATGCTCAAAGTTTTAAAGGTATTTATTTAAATTATTAGCATAAGACTGCTATTAATATCCTTTTTTTATATGTTAAGTATTGTTGTTAGTATGATCTTATTTTTTTTATGAATTTATATGCAAGTCCTAAATCTTAGTCAACTTAAGTAAGTAGTAATTAATTTAAAGTAAAAATAATAATACTTTGCGAATAGAAGCAATTTATAATATTTTTGTTTAATAAAAGTCTGACGGTTTGAATACTTAATGGTACTCTTTTCTTAATTTAAAATAAAACTAAAAATAATGGTTCTTTGTGAACAAAAGTAATTTATATACGATGAAAGCAGAATTTGGTTTCGGAATAAATGAATTCTAAATTATTAATCGACGGAAAATTGAAGACTTTCCCTTCTCGGCGTTTTCAGTTGTTGATTAGGAGCGAAAACAACGGAGCTCGAAAATACAATATCTCATGAATTTATCGATTCCGTTTCTCTCTCTCTCTCTCTCTCTTTCACTCATCTCTTTCTTCTTTTTCTCTCTCTCTCTCTCTCTGTCTTTCACGGAGCGAAAGTAAAAGTTCCTTTTAGTAGGTTCTGACCTATGACACCCGTTCGGATGAGGACAATACAAGCAAAAGCGTTAAAAAGGAGACTCACTTACTTACTTCGGTCGACGCTCACGCTTCTGTTCGCTTCCAGCGCGGTTACGTAAATAAGTTTTTCGGTGGAAAAGGAAAATGAAAGAAAATAAATATAGCGGGAAGAAAGAAGAAGAAGAAAAAAAACTTTCGCTGTGACCTCGAGGTGAGCGCGAAAATCGCGTCACGAGATGGGAGAGGGTATTGTAATGATCGATCGTCGGGACGCCCGAGCGTCACAGGTGAAACGGCGTCGTGACGTCGACGCTGGCGTCACGACGCCGCTACGTCACTTCCGCGCGCTTTGAATGGAAGAGGAGTCTGGGGTGAAGCGAGGCGAGGTTGAGGTAAGTTCTGCAGTCGCCGCTTCACAATCGCGATTATAAATATATACGACGAAGCGGCAAATATTCTTTGGCATGCAACATTACCTATTAATAAATCGATTAAGTTCCGACGGCGCTCGCGGTGCACGAGGCGCGTGCAATCCTAAGTAGAGTTAAGTAACTAAGTAGGCACTAAGTGTGCGTCGGGAATCTGACTCCATGTGACCGCACCGCACGTAGGTGGAGAGAAAACTCTCTCTCGCACCTAACACTCTCACGACCTGGTGGTGTATTCTGTACAATTACACACGAGATCGGTGATTTTCTTTTTGGCAACGGGCCTGGTCTTTAGCTCCAAGTCACAAGTCTGCACGTGCCCATTCATTTCCCAAATATAAAGCAACATCGGTTAGTAAACATAACAAAACATGAGGAAAGTAATCAAAATAAAGCGTTAATTAGAGATTTAAGGCTGCGTTTTTGCTTTTGAAAGAGAATTGTCGATATTTGTTGACTACATACACTTGTTCCTTAGATAGCTGTAACTGGGCGAATTGTTGTTGTTGCTGTCAGTGTGTTGGACGTTAAGAGAAGATGATTGCAGCCGGTGTCTTAGCGGCGGCGGCCCGGACCGCATGTCGTGGCATTGCTATATGAACTCAACGAGTTCTTCGCGAAACGTCTTTGAAGTTATTTTATCACAGATTCCAAGTCTCTAAATTTTGCAATCCGCACTCATCGGAACGGCGTCGGTAAATGGTAGTAAAAACAGTCCAGTAACGGTACAGAAAGTAAAAATACTAAAAGGGCATGCAACACAACATCAAAATAGAGAGAAATTATGGAACACTTGGCATGCAGAAACTGTGTGTGAAGCTGATATTTCTTTTTATCTAGGTGATGTGAGGAACTTTTGATAAAAATGGTGTATAGTTTTTGTATATATAGTGTTTTCTTTTTGTCTATGCTACAGAGGATGCCGGACACATAAAATCACCTGGCGAGTTCCGGAATTCGGTTTCCGGAGAAGAGGGTGAGCGCGCCTCTTCCGCACCGCTCCGGGGTGACTCCACGCTTGGATCTCTAGATATCCTCATGTAAAACACATAATTTTTAAAGTCACCACAGAAGAAGAGAAGTTAACCGGGGGTAACGCGGAGATCCAAGGGTTTCAAAATATCTTTCGTTATTAAATGTTCTTTCAACTTTTCGTGCACTTCGAGTTCTTCCGATGGTAATCGTTTCTGTTGTCGCACTGGTGGTTTCGCTTCTGCTGCTGCTGCTGCTGCTGCTGGTTGTGGTGCTACTTCTTCTCCCGAAGATGATGATTGTCTGCCCGTCGAGATGTTGTGCGGCGTTCGCGTGTGCTTGTGTGTTATTTTTTGGCCTGTGTTTGTGTGTTTACGGTGTGTGTATGTATGTAATGTGATGTATGTATATGTGTTGTTTGTGGTCGCGGTCCAGATCACTGTGAGATTTGCACGCGACTGGACGTTCTCGACGAGGCCGTCACACTATATCCCTGCCACTCTCAACCGGCCCATTATAAAACCGCTTGTTCGCGTTCCCCCTGACGTCATAACCCCGCAGTGACGTCACCGACGTCATCGATTTCGCTACGACGCCGACGCCACCGACGCCTCCTCGCACCCCCGCGACGCCACCGGCACCGGCTACGGCCGCCCATGACGTCACAACCGTTACATCCCGGTTGTGACGTCAAGACGAGGCGCGTCTCCCTCACACCAGACACCCACCCTTCCCTTTCGGAACACACACACACATCGATTTCGCGGTATGCAAATCACCCTCAACCCGCTTTTGTTTATTGCATTTCTCTTCTAAACGATCCTACTCTAATTATAGACTCCTCTACCTAGATATTCCGATATTCAAATTACCGGAATCGAAAAAAAACAGGCACACACACACAGAACCAACCCCCGACTTTGCATTCGCGAACTTCCGGTCAACTCTTTGACAAGGACGTGTCTCATCATCATTATTTTTTACCTGCACCATCACGGTTATAAAATGGAGGCAATTAATTTTCTTAAACTATTATTAGATACGTTTATCTACTCATTTCGACAAGATTTTACTTAGTTTTCCATTCTCAAAAAATTAATTAATTAATAATTAAAAGTAATTTACAATAGTTTTGAAAACTTAAAAAGAAGATAACTTTCATAATTACTCCAATAACTACCAATTATTTATTTATATTAAATTAGCAAAGATCTGCATCCAAATTTAATAATTTAATTTTTATAAATAATAACTATCTTTGTTTGGAATTTTCTTACAATGTTTTTTGTGTAAGTTATAAATTTATACTCTCTGGGCAGAAAGACCTCAGTCGTTAGCCCTTTGGCCCAATTTGCACCAAAAAAAAAGTTTAAATAAAAATAAATAAAATGTTTTTTAGGGCAGAAAGACCTAAGATATTTGACATTTCATGAATGTCATTTTTACGTTTTAGAAGATATATGAAGATACTTTTATTTTGCGTTGAAATTAATTATGCACATTTGTTTGTCGATTTACACGATTTTGCTTATCAAAATCAAAAAATTTTGATGAACCTGGTATTTTTTCATTTACTTTAAAAGTTTTTAAAATAACAGTAACTACATGTTTTTAAATACACGCTTTACGGCCTAAATACGTTCCACGAAACTTGGCCGCAAAGCGAAAAGCCGTATAAGGAATCAATTATTGCGCTTGCGCAAGATTACCAACATGTAGATATATCGACATGGTAAAAGTTTTTTGCCGTTATAGCGAAACATTTTAGGCCGTAAATCGAAAACGTGCCTTATTTGAAGAGGGCCTTTATAGTGAAATGCCGTATAAAGAGCGGCCGTATAGCGAGATATGGGTGTATTTTATATTTCTTATTTATAAGACTTATACTTACACCTTTATATATTTGTCATTACAGGAATGGATTTGTATTTTACATTAACATCAATCATTTTAGTTTATATTTCATTTGCGTTGTTTTTTGAGGAACTTATTTTCAGTGCAAATCGATTTTTCCTTTTCGTAAAGTATGTTCTTTCCTATCTGTAACATTTTTTTCTAATTAACTTTAAAAATATTATCTGCATAATATTAAAAATAATTAATTCTAAATAAACAATATGATAGATTTTAAGTAAATCAAGAACTGCAAACAAAACAAAAAACACATATTCATATTTGATGTCTTCATATGACATTACGGTATACGTAATTGAAATCAGTGAATACCGTTTAAATGAAACGAAATAAATTATAAATTAATTAAAGTAAATGAAGATATTTTAATTGCAGCCAGAGAATTCGATGCAGATGCTTATCTCGCTTGTCAAGCGAAAATTATAGATTGCAAAATAATTGATTTAGAAATGATGCAAAAGAGAAAAAAACAACAACAACAAACCCGAACAGTTTTATAATTAGTTTCGTATGCAAATGCGCCAGATGAAATTGCAGTCCAATAAATTATATTAAAATTATTTATTCGTTGAAAAGTCAAATTAGCAGCGCACGTTTTTTTTTTGTGTAGCTCTCTTCATTTCATAATAAATCTGTCAATTATTGAATTACGTTGTGATGCATTAGTTTATAGATGAAATTCGATCCGTGCTCCAAATTAATTTATTTGATTTTAATTAAGAAATTACGATTTTATAGATTGGAAATATTCAATATTTTCATTGTTTCTATAAATCGAACTTTTATCAGATAATGGTTGTAAATGGAATTCCTCAGAAAATTGGAAAATTGTAGGACTATTTTTCATAAATTTTGATGATTTAATCCATGATCCAAATGATATATTTTAGTTAGTTTGATTAATGAAATTTAATTCCTTTCTTCTTTTTTATCATAACAAATCTCCCAAAGATTTAACTATTGATGAAGAATTGAAGATTATTGTAAGTCTGGGTTTTATGAAAACTTTTTTTTTCATAATTTTTATCATTTGCATAAGTTTTATAATCCGCATTTTTGTTGGAAACATTGGAAATGCAGAAATAGTAGTAATTTATAGATTGGGGTTTGGAAATACTCAGGATTTTTCCTAATAAATCTATTAATTTCGTTCTGAATTGGTAATACACGCAATGTATTATGATGTGATCTAAATAGTCAACATATTCCGTTCTAACAAATTTTGTAAGAGAGATTAGTGAGGGTGGGCTTTATGGAATTGAAACTTATATTTTCGTTTTCTTAACAAAATAATTGTATGAAATATTGAATTATTAAATGTATTAAAAAAAACTGAACTTGTAATTCAAATAATTTATGTCGTTTGAATTAAGTTTGGAATAATTTGGTAGTTTGCAAATGAATAACTGTATTGCTATACAATTTGTCACTTTTATTAATGGACTTATTTATTATTAAGTATTAACTTCGTTGAAATTATCTCAGTGATTATACATATATATTGCAGAATGTAGGCATGTTGCAAGAAATGAAGCCGGTGGGTTTGTAGATGCTGTAGGTCGAAGAATTGGAAATAATCAGGTGCATCGAGGATCCAGGAAATGAAGCGCAAGTAAATTGGACGGAGGATGAATGGACGGAGTTGGAGTGCAGTGGGAGGACTCTTCGCCGGGATGCGTAATAACTTGTGTTATGTGTGTGTGTATTTATTGATCTGCCGAGGGTGGTCGGTGATCGATGCAAAATAAAAAGAGGAGGAATGGCGTAGGTGATGCTGGTACGTACCAACGTACCTGCCGATGTCAGGTGGGCTGGATGACGATGCGTGGGTGGATGAAAGTCCTGGAGTTGGGATGTACGCAAAAGCGGTGAACATACTATCCTCATGAATGAACAGCGTAAACCCACACTCTGTTACATATACGCATCTCCGTAACAAAAGAATTGTTTGTGCATCTGCTCCGTATTGAATTTTATTCCTATTCACAATTTTTTTTCCATTGATTAACGCACACTACGTGCGCACATTCAATACGAAAATATACATCATTCAATCTGATTATACTATATTTGATATTGATTGATTGAAATAATACTTTACTATTTAAACGCTTTTACTCTCAAATGTTGTACACGATTTTTAACATTATTAAAGTTATATTTAAAATTGTATCAGTAAACAAAACTGTCATCTGTCACTTTAATGTTAGTGACACTTAAATCACCACACAATATTATGTCAGACTTCTGAACTTTTATTAAAAGAATTGACACTTAGTTCAAATGTAGGCATATAATGAATACAACAATAAATATATTAAGTGAGATATTAAAAGACCAAGTTCTTTGTTTTGTTCAATATATGCATTTATAAATATATAGTAAATATGTCCATACCATCAAATTTTATTTTCAAAATTGACAGATGTCAGTTCAGTTAAATGTCATTTGATATAATGATAACCAATAACATGTCATTGTATAAATAACAAAAAAAACTAATTATTTTACGAGTACTTTAGATGCAGTTCTAAATAAATACTAACCAATATCGTTCTATTTCACAAACGACAGCTGTCAATTAATTTTAACTATCACTTGATAACTGTCACTTAATATAAAATAACAATAGTTTAAAAGTTATATCGTTCACAATGTGACTACAGTTTAAGTCAAATCATTAATTCACGATTATAATATAATATAACACCCAGGTTATGTGTAAAATGACTTAAATATGTGACAGTTAACAATTCATATTTTCATAATTGACAGCTGTCAGTTTATTGGAACTGATATAATGACCACCAACTACAGACTAGCATTTATACGGTATGAATCATACAGCAGCTTAAGACAAATACCAAGCAATCATTAATCTTCATTAATGACAGTTTCATTTTTCTAAACCTTAAAACTAATCCATTATATTCAATTAATCCTAATAAATAATATCAATAACTTCTTAGGGTTGGTTCCATGCTAACATTAATGATCACCGAATTACAAATTGTGCCATGAAAGCTTTGTCCTCAGCAATGCGAGGTCTCGTTCGAATGAATTTACGACTGTGGCTCTAGTACGAGCATGGGAGGGAGAAAAATTGCTGAAAGAAAATAAATTAAAACGGAAGAAAGAAAAAAATAGAGAGAAGTGGACATTTTTATATTTCTCGTATGCAAATTTTACGCGTTCCGAGAACGCATTAGTCGTATGCCAATTGAAAAACCTCATACGTGATAAAAATATCCAGATTTGATATACGCCTTTACATACCTTGGGCCTGTCCTAAAACGATTTCAATGGAAAGGCCAACGGGAAGAAAACGATTAAAATTCAATTTCCTATATTGATTTTCTTGGAAAATTTACGATGCTGCTAAAAATAGAACAGTTTTTGATTTGTTTACGTGCTTTTTTATTCTATATGAAGCTATTAAGGAACCTGGGATCTAGCATACATAATAAATTGAAAAAAAGTGCATAATTTTGGATTTTCATTTAAATGACAATAAATAAGTTCCTATAGGTGTTTATATACTAAAAGCTATTGAATGTAGTAAAAATCTGCAACAATTTTGTTCTTTGAACATTATTCCATTTAGATCAAAAACAATTTTGTTTCCTGAACAAAAATTATTGATAGATTTGTTGACTGTTTGGAAATATTTTGTAATATATAATTGGAAATATTTCGTATAATTTGTTTATTAAAAAAAATATCAAATTAAGAAACTTCTTATTAATAGCCGTTAGATTTTTTCTTCTTCTATTAAATAACAAAGATTCAGTGCATTTTAATTGAAGTCCATTCAAATATTTAATAATTTCAATTTATTTACATAAATTTACAAAATTATGTTTTGCAGTAATTGCTTCATAAATTCCTAATAACAATGTTAAATATTTTCCTCTAAATTAACTAAAAATTAAATATGTACACTTTCACTTTTACTTGTAATTTGAACTATGTTAAGGAACGTTAAAATCAAGATTTTGTAAAGCAATAAGCATTAAATCATTCCGCCAAAAATGTTAAACCGAGAAACATTTAAAGCAAATCTTGTTTCAGTTTAAAGAAATTTAATTTTGTATTATAAATATGTAATAAATACTGTTATTAATTGTCACGGTAGATACACCCAATAATATTCCTATGAAGATTTATATCCCTATTATCCAGTATCATTTGGAATATCTACCGTCACGACATGCAGTATCTTGACCCTCATCTGTTTAATCCAAATCTTCAATATCCTCACACAACAATCTTGATCCTCTACTATATTTGAGGTAATAAAAGTTTTAGAAATAACTTTAAAAGTCTGTACAAATCGGTTTGTTGGTCCAAAGAATTGATCTAAATTAAATCAAATTTATAACAATTTTTGAATATTGATAAATAGGGCAAAAAGATCTAAAGTATATCTTCATTTATTGTTGTATTGAATTAATCGTTGTATTATGTGGTATTATGTAGTTTTATGTGGTAATATGTAGTATTAGGTGGTATTATGTAGTACAGTGGTACCTCGATATACGAGTGCCCTAATATACGAGGGTTTTGAGATACGAGTTATTTTGCTTTGAGATAAGAGCAAGATTTGAGATACGAGGAATCGCACACTACATCGCTGCATACGACCCCAACATGCGGAGCGTATATTGGTGTCGTGCTTTGAGATACGAGCAATTTGACATACAGAGCAAAGTTACGGAATTAAACTCGTAGTACTATGTAGTATTATGTAGTAATATGCAGTATTATGTAGAATAATTATAGTTATTATGTATTTGGAATAGATTTGAAAGTTACAATTAAACTCATTAATATAGAAATTAGCTATTAATTTATTAAGTGTCAATAATAAAAGCAATTGTTAAAAACACATGTCTGTTTATTGTAAACAATTGTTTTTTATTTATTTTTTTTCAAATTTGCTAAACGTGACAGACTAATTATTCATATCTTTTTTTTATTCATAAATTCTAATGAATGGAATCTAATAAACGCAAGTAGATTTTTTGTCATTGTTTGTACGCAATAATACAGCTGACAAATCTTTTTTAAATGCTAATAGACGAATAAGTGGAATGCTCAATGTAACAATAAAACAGCGTATTTATTGCTTATACATGTTTTTCTGCATCAGCCTTTAATGTTATACCACATTAATTGCACTATAATCAGAGCAAAGTGTTAAGTGTTGAGAGCCAATCGCTTAACAATGATGTAATAACGCAGTTATGACAACGATTTGAATTCAAATCAAAATTAAAGTTTCACTTTCATATATCAAAAAAATAAATTAAGGACAAATTTTTGACACAAAAAAAAATACAGCAAGGACTCGCTATTTTTTGTTGAAGCTATAAACATAAAATTAACTAAAAGACAAATGAAAAAGATTTGCTATCTTGAGTTTAACACCTGTCTTTGTGTTTCGACGCGTAATTCTTTAAACAAAAAACTAAATAAACGAGTTAAAATTCAAGGTAAAGAAGAGATGCTAGATTATTTTGTTATATTTATGCGATCCTGATGTAAATTCATATTGAAAAAAATATGTAACTTTCCGGAAATATCTGAGCAATGATTACATTCGTTTTTAGTCTATACAATGGGAAAAATATTTGTTCTTTCGAATAGGAAATTGGTAATGTTAATTTCCCGAATACCAGTAAACTGATGGAATAGTAAAAGTGTTTAAATAAACAACATTTATTACGCATTCGTTAATTCACGTCGCTCGAAGGAAAATGCAAAATCGGGGATTTAAGTTATAACTGGTATTTTACTATTGTTACTCATAAATAATTAGTAAGTATAAATATTAAGAAAAAACAACAGTTAGAGCGATGTCATCGTTTAATGCGGGAAACCGCACGTTACTTTCCTATCTATATTTGGATTACATTGTTAGATGGATGAGACACGACGTTTAGAGTAGAAAGAAAAAAGAACAATAAATTGTTGGACAAGAAGATTTATTGTTGTCTTACTCGGAAATAACATTAAAGTAATGACATTAACTTGAATGTATTTTTGCTGCATTATTGTATTTCTCGTGTAAAACCTCTTATTTATGATTAAGAAAATAATATGAATAATCCTCTTATATAATATTTTATTTAACTAATTTGGTGTATTAGTAAGACAAGTTTCTTTAAAGTATAATTAAAAGTATGTATTGCTACTTGATTTAATCCTACAATTATTATAAACTTAAAAAATAATCTGTAAAACAAAGTTTATACTTTAATTATACCTTATGTAATCTATAGAACAAATTAGTATCATCAACAATTGAAGTCAATTATTTTACAAAAAATAAAAGAAAAATGAATAACTTGCAAATAATTGAAACTAATATTCCAATGAAATTTAGTTTAGTATCAAATTTGATGAAAAAAAGACAATTAATAAAAAAAAACTAGCAATTGACAAATAATAGATGAAACTTAGATCACTTAAGCTTGTGTAAAAAAAAGTTTCCCAAATGTCCATTATTGGAGATCACATCGCCTAATTTCACTTTAAATACTTTTACCATGATATTGATAATTACAGCAAGAATTTGAATAATTCATTCCAATTTTAATTCTATTAAAAGCATTCATCATGCTGAGAAAATTATATATCATTAAGGCTTTTTGAAAAAACCGTTTTAGGAAATTACGACTCTTAGTTTAACTCGATTTAATGATGTAATCACATGTAATAAACTACTCTAGATACGAATCTTTCAGGAAGTGTTGAATCATTTTAGAAGTAATCATTTACGTTTTGATGAAGCTTTATAATTATTTTCTATTTTGTAATAATGAATTATTACAAAGAGTTGATGTAGTTGATACAGTTAAGAACTTTTTTGTGGAAGATCCAAAGGTATTCAATATTTATTACATCAATCTTATTTCTTGATGTTATACTCATACCTCGCTTTACGGCCTAGATACGAAACATGACCGCAAAGCGGAAAGCCGTATAACGAATCAATTATTGCGCTTGCGCAAGATTGGCAATGTGTAGATATCGACATCGAAAAATGTTTTTTTTGCCGTTATAGCGAAACATCATTTTAGGCCGTCAATCGAAAAAGTGCCTTAATTGATGAGGGCCGTTTTAGCGAAATTAATTGAAAAAAAATGAAACAGATAGGCTTTGTGAATGTAAATGAAGCTGAAGTAAGACATAAAAAGTAAGACAAGTTTAAAATTATTTAATTAGTTAACAGCGTGTTATTTGCTCGGCGTTGTGGATTTATCAATAAAATCAATATTATCGGATATGTTTTGCAAATAGAGTTCTGTGTAATGAACAGACATGCACTCGAATAGACACAGAAAAGGCGATGGAAAGTGCAGGAAATAAATGTGTAAAGCGCGACCAGAGAGACATTAATTTGCATACCGTTTAAAAGCAAAACATATACACATGCACACACGATCCGTGTGTTTGTTTTGATAAGTTAGGTAGCTAAGTCAAATAAGTGTGTTCTCGAGAAACAAAGAGACCAGATGACGGAAAACGTTGATTCCTGCACGCACAAAAGGCATTCCCCTATCCCAAATGTATACCAGCACTTGCAAAGTTGGTGTACGAAGCAGTGGGAAAGTCACCTAATGACATGTTGATGATGGCATAGGAGATTTCCTTTTTAGCGATGCAAAAATTCCTGTCTTCGGCTTTGGTACGTATCGCACGTAGCCTCGAGAGCTCGGGCCGTTTGTTCTTGGATTGTTGTATTCATGTGGAATAGCGACACGCAAATCTGTTCGTACATCCGTCACGTACGGTTCAAATGTAGATTGAAATCGGCTCGCATCAGAAGGAGAGAAAAATGTTAATAAATTGAAGTAAGTGAGTAAGTGGGAAATAAAGAAGGCACGGAACGAGGTTTCTTCCCATGCCGGATTTTTGATCTCTAAATCATCGCCATCCCTTCACATTCCTAATACTGAGCTATCGCCTTCACTCGACATGCACTTCTTGCATAACGCTTCCACCGCTTTGCTAAAAATCTTCTTCAGACCCTGACTTCATTAGATTTATGCATGTGCTAAAACTGTTCAACACACACTCACATGTACAATCTGATTCCGAGAAATGAACACTTTCTGTTGAAATTCTAATATCATTTTTCTTGCATCACACTAAAACTGAAATTAGTCATAATTCATTATTTTGAAATTTTACTCTTTACTTTAAGTTTACATTTTCTGCATCAACTATTCGTGTACAAAAAACTTAACTTATATATAATTATTCAACAAATGTCAAAAACAAAGGGTATTGTTAGTAATATATAACTTTTACCCTTATACAAAAAAGAATGTCATTTCCATATAGTTGACACTTTTGAAATTTAATAAAATAATTGATCAAATTTTCATAATTAGTATTGAAATTTGCATGACATTATCTGACATTTAATGAAAGTCAAAATAAGAAGTAAATAATTTCACATAACATTGACATTGTTAATTACTACATTGAATGGCAATAAAGAAATGTTCATACAAATAGAATATTTTCTGCAATTTATTTCTCAAATTGTTAAAAAAAAAATATATAAAAAATGATGTCATTTTAGTTAATAAAACGAACGTTATTTGCATGTAGTCATTTGGCATTGTCAAATATCTTAATGAAAAATTGGTAAAAGCAACAAAACATATCGTATGAAATAAGGAACAAAAATAAGACGTGAGGAAAAATTATACAAAAATAATGTTCCAATGATAAACTAAAGCCTCAATCCTAAAATCAATCCCAGGTGGCTGTAATTATTAAAATATATACACAAAACGGAAATAAATGAATATAAAAAAGAATACATCGATGAATGAAGAATCAATTTTCCAGTTAATTCAAGAATTGTGCTGCGTTTCGCATGGGAAATCTAAAGTAATGTTTACCATGCAATTAGCATCCAGTGATTTAGCATAAAACGGTTCGTTTCCTTCTTCGTGAGGTGCTTAGGAAATTTGCGACCGCAAGTTATGAAATTTCAGTAAGTCATCCGATCGACGCCACATGTTTGTTTTCGTTTAACGGCGAAGCAAAATAAATGGAATGAAGAAATGAACCGAACTGCATAACCGGAAGAACAGAAAAAAATATCCATTACTTGATTCATTGATTACTACATCTCAATGTCAGGATCGGTCGAGTAGAAAACCCACTCAATGGGACTCTCGGATTTGCGGCGCGCTGCGGGGATGGATTATTATGCAACATATTTTCCATTTCGTCTGCATAACAGTAACGTCAGAGGCCCCCGTATTTATAGATGCTGGAGGAACACCGAGAGGGCTTTACGTACGCGGTGATTACATGCAGGTGTCTCCGACAGAGTAATCATCGAATTAACATTTCCATTTCATCGTGTTGATTGACGGGACGATGGAGGTTGCTGGAAAGGGCATAACAGATAAAAAAAAAGGTTTGCGGATTCCAACGGCCTTTGACCCAGCCGACGCAAAGCGAAAATGCGAGAAGGAATCCACAGAATGCATGTGTCGGCTCTTGCGGAGATGTTTTATTTGGTGGCGAGTTTCGCAATTTTCCACTCGGCGTTTTGAAATATTGCACCTTTGTAAGGAGTTCAGTTCCATTTGCTTATTTCTTTTTCTTACTGCTGCTGAGCTCTGCATTAGGTAGAGGAAAGATTATATCTTAGCTACAATCCGAGATGCCAATACGTTTTTCGTTTTCGTTTATCTGAAGTATGTATCCATCCGCTCGTTCCACTTCGGCTTCGTTAAATAAAGCATTAATTGAAACGTTTTCCTATGCACGATTTTATTGTAATTACAAGGATATCGGCGGCGCAAAAAGGGGCAGCAAAAATCGGTGCTCTATCGCTTCTGGTTCTGCTACTTTTCCTCTACTTCTTCCATCGCGGCGTTCATGCATTTGCCTTCGGAGTATGCCATCTATTTGTGCCTGCTTGAGATTAATCTTTACTGCCCATTAATTGGATAAGCCTAACCTTTATCGTTCGTTAATTGGTCGAGCTTTAGTTTTATTACTCATTTCTGAATCATTGTTCCTTCAGTAATTTCACCGTAATTTTTTCAACATCATTATTTTTGAGTCACCGAAGATGTTTACTCACATTTCCATCGTTTCTTACACACCCTAATATAACCACAAAATGTTTAGTTTTTTTTTATTTCACTTTGCAACCAGAATTACATAAGTATTTTTTTCAAAGTATTATCAATTTGACATAGTACACATTATTAGCAAAATTTTGAGCAACACATAAACAAGAGTCCTTATTGGACACAAATTAAAAAAAAAAACGTTATTTTCAGTTAATTAATGTGACATAACTTTGACACTCAATTAACATGCATTTCTGTAGAAGAGAATCAAAAGTTCGTATTGCACATGTTTTTATGTGCGAATTAACATAATTTTCGTATAATTAGTTTGACACCTGTCAAATATCAGTCAAAGATACTGTCAATTTTTCATAATTTTGTCGCAACATTAACATAATTTTCGTATAATTAGTTTGATACCTGTCAAATGTCAGTCCAAGATACTGTCAATTTTACATAATATTGACGCAAAATTAATATCATTTTCGTATAATTAGATTGACACCTGTCAAATGTCAGTCAAAGATACTGTCAATTTTACATAATATTGACACAAAATTAACATAATTTTCGTATATTTAATTTGATACCTGTCAAATGTCAGTCAAAGCTACAGTCAATTTTACATAACCTTGACGCAAAATTAACATCATTTTCGAATAATTAGTTTTACACCTGTCAAATGTCAGTCAAAAATACTGTAAATTTTACATAATCTTGACGCAAAATTAACATAATTTTAGTATAATTAGTTTGACACCTATCAAATGTCAGACAATGAAAGATACTGTCAATTTTACACAGTTTTGACGTATATTTAGTACAAATTTAAGCGAAAAAAAGAGTACTATAAAAAAGTAATTTTATAATAATTACTTTAATAATTGAAAAATGTAAGGAAAACAAAAAATACAATCAAATTTAGATAACTTTGACGTGTAAAAAAAACATAAAAATAATTTGGTTTTAATTTATGCACTCAAATTATATTCAATAAATTTGATGTATGGCAAATGTTTGCAAATACTTTAACCTATAATTAAAATGCATGTAATTTTATTTCCTACTTAAAATATTACCTTGTTTATATTTACCCAAATATTGTTAATAATACTTTTTACAGTTGTCTCATCGTTAACAATTTTCTTAGCTGAACTTGAACTTTTGAACAACAAAATGATTCACAGCAAAAAAGATTCGTATGCAATTTGTCTAATAGATAGATATGCATATATACACACACACACACAGCATCCTGACAATTAATAAAGTTAATTTGAAAATTTGCGTTAATTAATGAGGCTCCTTTCATCCTCAAATTTCAGTTTATTGCATATCCAATAATTGCAGTATTCAATCATCCTTTCACTTTCCCGACGCTCGACGTTCTTTTCTCTCTTCTATTCCATCTGCCACTTCTGTCCTCTTCTTTTCAGCTCCAATATAAGAGTTTTAATCATCAGACATGATCGAGGCATTACCGGATCGTAGGTGATGAATTGGCTATGATTCCGGTCCATTGATTAGACGAACATTTCATTAGCCCATTGAAACGGAGGAGCGGACCCATTACGGGAGGTGAGCCGCTCGTTTAATTGCGTAATTGAAATTTAGCGAGAGCAAACAAAACGTTGAAGCGTAATTAAACGTTTGATTTATACACATTTGCGCGCATTTTATTAACATGTAAATATATGTGAAATAAATTTATATATATATATATTCTCACATATTTGTGGAAGTGAAATGCTCGCATAGCTAATCCCCCGTGAATAATGGCGCGCAACGCACACGACGCGCGTTACGTAACAAGTAATGTAACGCTCTGAGGCTGCGATTAACGACGGTTAATCGCAGTTAGCCAACTGCGGGAAGACAATACTATACATATTTAACATAATAAAGAGCAATCTGAAGAATACCGATTGCTGATTACGCGTTTGACAATTACTTGGCGAAAACCGCGTAATTATTTACTAGATATGCATGCTATTTACTACTCGGAATGTATATGAACAAGTTCACATCACTACAAACTATAAGTAGTCAGCTATAAGTTACTTAAATTACAACATAATTCATAAGTACTTGTTAGAAAATAAATCGCATTATAAACGCGAAATGCGTATCAAACATTACACTACTTCTACTTGTTATAAATAATCCATTACTGTTAGTATATAACAATAAACTAAGATAATTGCTCAGTTTATTGTTACATACAAATTATAATTGTTAATTGAACAGTGCTGTATTAACAAATACTCTTTACGTCATACTTGAAAAGTACTTTATAATTAATTAGTAAATATTGCGTAACATATACGAGATAGCATTATACATTTTCTTATACTTAATATCCATCTTAACTTACGTATAACGGTTACAAGTAGTCATCTGCAAGTAATTTTACAAGTATTGCTCACTGCAATTCTAATACTTGTCAATTACAAGTAAATTGAAGTATATCTTAATATTTAATGCGTAATATTTGATTATAATTTCTAAATTAATTAGGAAATACTTCCGGAGGTGTGTTAATAATAATTATAATTGTAAATTGTTTAAAAAAATAATATTTTTATTGCACTGATGTACACTTTTATCACCATTTATCATTAATTACTTGAAAATTATCGTGTACTATACATATAACTTCATTAGAATTCGTTACATTTACTTTTACTTACAAGTTACTTTATAAATACTTGTATATAGAAGTTATTGCATACTGTAGGCTTCGTTATATTACTTTTACTTGCTAATCAGAAAACCAATTTATTTAATATTATTAAAAGTAGTTATAAGTTACTTCACAAGTATATGTAAACAAGTAATTTTGCAGAAATATTTTAAAATTATTTGTTAGTTACTGCGTTTATTGGAGACATGAATGCAATTTGTTAGTTTACTATTACTTTTTATAAGTTTGTCATAAGACATTGAAAAAAAATCACCAAAAAGTTGCTGTACAAGTACTTGTCAACAACGCATTTTACACGAGTACGCCTCGTTATATATTTTTCCTTGCTTCTTTATAAATAATTTTAATATATTTATAACTATAATACTAGTTATTAACTGCAAGTCACTTGACAAGTATCGTGGTACTTAATTACGCATAACTACTCATCAATTAAATGTGAGTGGAATTTGTTACTCTACATTTACTTATTATAAATATATCATTTCACTAAAAAGTTATTATACAAGTACTTGTCAATTAAATAGAAACTATTGTGGGTTGCATACGAGCTGTAAGTACACCTCGTTATATTACATTAACTTGCTTATCAATAAACCATTCCATTAATTTATTTATAACTACAATACTAGTTGTTAAGTACAAGTTACTTGCCATGTATCAGGTTACCTAATTGCGTCTAATCTAATTATGTGATTCATATTATTTACACAATAAGTGTATAATTCTAATGTAATTATAAAAAAGTAACAATTTCTGAGCATATTGTAAATAACCGGATGTGCACCATTCCTGCATTAGAATAGAACAAAAAAAAGGTGCAACAAACGAACAAAACAAAACGAAAAAAACAAAACAGTGGAAATTTATGAAATCAAATCGTTATTTTCGTTGCTCGCATCGTTTTACGATGCGAATTATTTTTCCGTTTTATTACCTGAGCAACCTTCGGATTATGCAGAATAATTAACAGCACTCACACTCCACACACACACTCGGCACACATAATCCGTACGTATTTCGTTCTTTCTCTGCTTTTCTTCAGACAATAATCTAACGTCAATAATTTCGAACAGCAATAGTCCATTAAATCAGAAGTTGCATTTAAAAGCTTTGCCACTCTTTCGTGATTTATTGAACATGCCTTGTGAAATCTAAGTCTCTAATAAGTTTTTTTCTTTCTATCTTAGTGTGTAGTCCATTCTTTCTGTGATTCAATATATCGTTTCTCTCTAAATTGAGCCGAATCACAATGTGACATGCTTTGTTTGAATATGTATCAGCGTTTTTAATAATGGTTGGAATTACTACATTTAGAAAGTGGACACGAAAAAAAATATAGAATAATTCGCAGAAATATTTGATGGGATTATTGTATTACTCAGAGTTTACAGTTATTTATTTTAAAGTGTATAATATAATATGTGTTTCAATACAGGAAACAAATAAATAAATCAAGAATTTACAGTTTTAATTTAAAAAACTTATAAAACGAGAAATAGTGTAAATGGTGGCAGTAGGCTTATTGGAAAGATTATAATTTTATTTATAATATGCAAAATTGATGTTACAATTAACATTAAAAAATAATTGAATTGAAGTCTTGATCATTAATAAAACATATACAAAAAAGAAGAAACAAACACTTAGAATAATTATAATATATGCAAAAATACGTTTAAAACTAACTAAAAGTAATTGTAATTTACTAAAACTAAATTTGTTTGCAAAAATTCAACGGTTAACTAATAAATTTATATGAAATTGGTATATTTGCTCTATAATTTGTAATTGATATATTTGCTCTGGCATTTTGCTATAACGGCCCTCTTCAATTAAGGCACGTTTTCTATTTACGGCCTAAAATGTTTCGCTATAACGGCAAAGTACTTTTTTGCCAATCTTGCGCAAGCGCAATAATTGATTCCTTATACGGCTTTTCGCTTTGTGGCCAAGTTTCGTGTTTTTTTTAAAGTTAAAGTATTGAGTTAAATATAGTAATTAAATAAAAATCATGGTCAATAGCCCTTTGACTATTTTTGAATAAATAATTAAGAAGCAAGTAAATATTATGAATTATGTGTAATGATGAAACTATTATGAAAGTGGAGAAAATATGTAATTGGAAGAAGTTAAAATAAGTATTGTAGCATCTTCAATAATATGAAATATTATCCAAGTAAATATAACCTTTCCTTACATAACTTATTCAACATTGATTTAGTATAACAATTAATGTACCTTAATTATTGTATCAACAATTGTTATTTTAAATATCTTCATACTAATGAAAACAAATAACAATGGTAAACCTTTCATTTGGTCGTGTAATTAACTGTGTTTCTTAGAAAAGTAAATAAATAAATCGTAAAGTAATTTATATAAATCGTTTTCTGTAAAACCGATACTTGATTAATTAAGTTTCGAAATCAATAATTCCACGATAAACTCATACATTCATATAAAATTTCTATATATATTAATAAATAAATAGTTTTCTTTACACGGAATCGATTAGGAAGAGTTATTAAATGCGATTTTGATTAATGGACGGTCGAGGCTCTCCGTAATGAAATAATTATTGTGTAATTTATTCCGCGGCTTTGTGGATCTGACGTGCATGCATTTTCGCACATACAACGATCGTTGCGAAACGCTCGATGCCAGAAAGAACCGGCCAAACTTCAATTCGCACCGGTGGGTTTTTCCTCAATGCTACATTGAGGTTTTACACATGCAGATCTCGGGTTTCCGAATGTCCAATCAGCATCTGCACTTTATTTTCTATCAACTAACGAGAGTGATTTACGATCGGCAGGAAGTAGAGAAATAGTTTCGGTATTGTGCATTATTATTATTACGTTCGAATTTGCGGGAGAAGAATTGTAATGATCGTAAATGGTGAACGGATCGTCATTGAAACTCTGCTCAAAATTAGTACGTATCTGCAATTTGCACATGTCTTTCTTCGGTTCTTGTTGTTTTTTTTTCGCGTTCGTTTGCAAGTTAAGTGCTTTCGCGTTTCGCGTTATTCCTTTTTGGTAATTAAAACGGTTTTTGCACGTACTTATTTATTGCTTTATACTAATCCCGTGTTATTAATTTTTATTTTATTGAGCTTCTCGTGTCAATGGCTTTTTTTGTTGACGATCTTGTAAAACGTTGTTATTATATTGCTCAATCAGAGTAATTGGTGGAAGATGTAACGTATCACACATCAATCAAATTACCGCAAATTATGTCTAAGGTTTTCAAAATTAAATCATAATTTTACTTATAAAAAAGATCGTAAAATGGTGAACATTTTGGCAAATCAATTTGCAAATCAGAATCAATATTATACAATAAAATAACATAATCAAAAAATGTAGAAAAATACCTTGCATTTTTGGTACTAATTGGTTATTAAAAATGTCATCACACGAATAGAAATAGTAATTGCTAAAAGAAAGAAAAACGAATGTAAAGGAATAATAAATGTAATTTGTTGGAATCTATAAGTATGTAAAAACTATAAATTACTTAATTAGTAATGTTGGACCAATTTGTATCCCTCAAATGAAGAGAAAAGTAAAACTAATAATGGCATATGAAAACTCAACGAGTGAAAAATTATTATGTAAATTATGCTTAAATTTTCTCTTCGTAAATAGAAAATGTAAATGCGAAATGAAAGAATAAACGAATTGGAAGGAAAGAAAATTGTTCGTATGGAAAATGATAATTTTAACACACACATTGTTGTAAAGTATCTTTTTTTTGTATTAAAGTTACGACCCTATGTCTGGCACCTTTTCGGTCATTATCAGCCTCACTACTTTTCATTGCTGATTGGAAAATGCCGGAAAAATCGGTCATTGGTGGGAAATGAACCTGCACCTTTCGCACCAGATTTTTATGATATAGGGCTTCTAACTACTCGGCTAAGAGTTGCTTCTTGCAAAGTATCTTAAAGCTATTAAATTTTAAGAGAGAACGGATGAAAAAGGATTGATTTGAAAATTAATAAATATTAACTAATCTGTTAAATTGCATAATTAGAAAATTAAAGAAAATGGAAAATTTAACTGCAAAAAGAAAGTAAAATACGAATTAGAAGTAATAAAAATTGTGTGAGTGAAAAATTTCAATTTTAATCATACAATATAGATTTCTATATTGTTTTTTAATCAAACAATATAGAAATCTATATTGTATTAATTTATTATAATATTGGATAATGAGTAATTTTTCATTATTCAAAAAGGAAATTTAACTGTAAAAGAAAGAAAACAAAATGAATAAGTTGTTATTAAAATAGCATAGGTGAAAAATGGAAGTTTAAAATATATAATATCTAAAAGTATTTAAAAACTATAAAATTGCGTTATAAGCAATGCTATGTAAATTTCAATTCCAAAAAATGCAACTTTAAAAAGGAAACTAATAGCCACTAAATAGAAGGAAGTCAAATTAACAATTTTAATTAAACACTATTGAAAAGTATCTAAATATTATTGTTATATTAATGAATACACTTTATTAATAATGAGTTTCTTTGTTCAAATAGAAAATTTAACTGTAAAAAGAAAGAAAACGAAACAAACAAAAGATGTCATGAAAATGGTGTAGGTGGAGAATGGAAGTTTAAATTAACTAATATTTAAGTATCTGAAACCTATAAAATTGCGTGATTAGAAAGAATATGTAAATTCCAATTCCGCAAATAGAAAATGTAACTGTAAAAACGAGTTGAAAAAGACGTAATGAAAATTGTGCGAGTGGAAAATGTTAATAATTGAACAGATATTTTGAAGGATGCAAAAAAGAAGAGGAAAGAATGGCAAACTGCTAATTGCAATTCGCCGTCGGTGCGAAAGGTGTAATTTTAAATATTGAAACGAGCGAGCCGATAATTACAATCAGTCCAGATTTCGTACACGTACACGTCCGTACATGCATTTACCTGCAAGTGACATGCGAACGATGGCATTATTGTTATTAACGGGTAATTACTTATTTACATTTAATATATTCATAATAATAATGCGGCGATGATGTGAAGGATTCGTAATTATCGTCCGTTTCGTTTTGCCTAACGAAAAAAAAGGAAATAAATAAATAAATAAATAAACGGACAGGATTGCAGCTCGTGTGTGCAAGAACGAGAGAACATTGCAGATTTGAAGAGAATACGTAAAATGAATTGCAGCAGAAAGCGAAACAAAAACAAAATGAGTCTGCAACGGGAATAGGTAATGGCGAAGAGCAGAACAACGAAACGAAATAATAAGAAAAAGAAGGAAAAAAACCGTTATTGAATATTTACGATTTTACTATAAGTACAGTTGAGTCAAGTGTTTCGTATAATGGATGCACGACGCCTCCTCTACGTGTGTTTTTGTCGTTTATAAAATGACGATGATGTAACGCCGCGCACCGCAACCAGACTTTTAACGTATTACAATATCCAGAGAACTTATTCACTTCGTCGCAAGTTTTTTTTCTTATTCATCTTCTTGTTCGTTTGCGTGTGTTTTATGTATTCCCGCTGCATCATCGATTTTATTAATAGACTGCAGATCTAAAGATTTGTCGCATCTATAAAATAAGTTGTTTTATTTGAGAACGAAGATGGTTATTGAATCGAATTTGTTTGGGAAATGGGACGAAGAACGGAACCTCGGGGGAATCCATTATTGAACGGGGAACCTCTCACCTCTGACCCAGGCGCATTCATGCCGGAAGAATCGGAAGATTTATAAGAGCCAAGGATTTACATAAACACACACATTGGTCACAACACCTTGGGAAGATGGAGAACCTGAAGAAATGCTGTATAAAGGAGACGATGATTTTCGTGATTTATTTGGATGAATTCAATTGAGGAGAACAACGGGGGACCATTGAACATTTTCAGGGGATTCAATTTATGAAAGTTAAACAACGAGTGGCAAGAGTTGTTGTTGCATGGATACATAATGTATTGTATTGATAAAGTTCTTCGAAAACTATAAATTAAATCATAAGGTTTAGCTACTGAGAAAACCAAATTTAATATGATTCCTAGGTTTTTCAAAACGGAATTGATTCTATATAAAATGCCCACTGGCGATTTTCCCTTAATTGCTCATCATAATCTCATCGGAAGATCCAGTAAATTACATAGCTTCAGTCGGTTAGTTGTTAAGCTATTATCAAGAATATTGATAGCTATGTTATTTCGATGTTTTTTAGCCTATTTTCATCTCTTGGCTTCCTCCACTGTTTCTATTTGAAGATCCTCGTGAATTCTCCTGTTTCTGATGTACTATAGAGCTTCTATGATTCTTCTTAGGCTTTTCGACTGGAATCTTTGTATAATAGCAATATTAGATTTGCTAGTACTTCCACACAGCTGTGTTCCATAAGTCCAGACTGGTTTTAAAATTACCTTATAAATCAGCAGCTTGTTTTCTTTTGAAATTTGTGAGTCTTCTCGTGGTACAGCTTCAGAATATTATCTTTTTTCGAAAACCGAATACAGATTTTACAATTAATTCAAGACTTTCGTACAAATTACAAACTGAAATTATTATGAAAGAAAACAAAAATAGTACAATTGATTACATACATTGTATACAAACAGCATTAGAATTAAATCTGTCCATGAATGTGTTTTGAAACGGACGTGCAAGCTAAAATATTGTGTATTATTAAATTGCAAACATTAAATAACTTTCGATTTAATTGCGCTTTTTCAATTCCGCAAATTGATACAATTTACATGCGATTAGAGCGGAATGGGAATTGAAAATAATGAATATCATTCGACTTTTACTTTCGTTTTCGTTTTGTGTCATTGCTGGCATTATTCATTCTTTTCTACTCTCGGCTCGTTCCTTCCCTCTGGCAATTTATGCGTGTTTTTATTGCGAAAAACGTTTACTAATTTATTTTCGAAGACGGTTTGCATCTCATCATCTGCACATGTTCCAACTCGTGCACATATTAATAGCAATATCTTTCTTTTTTTTGTATAAATATTTATTTAAAGTTCGAATGTCGCAATTCATTACTAATTCAATTAGGTTCGGATATTTTAGGTAAAAGATGCACGTAAATTATTAATTAATATATTTCAAGAAGAAACTTGTATATCATTTTTCAACTCTAATGTTATTGAAAGACGAAATATTGATTAATTGTTATTTTTTATATAAATACATAATTCTTATATATAAGAATATACTTATTATTGTTGTGACATTTGTTAAACATTTACCAAAACATTTGATACTACAATTAAATCATTAACAACAATAATGAACAACATTTTGTACACTTTCTTTGTTATACATTTATAAAACCAATGAACTTAAAGCATAGATTCATTCATTAATGATAATATTCATAATGAAATAAAGATTTGCATAAGAAAACAGACCAAAGTATGAACTTAAATAATTTTTTAAAAAAATGTGGTTTTAGATAATTACAATATTTAGAATTACATAACAAATTTTCTTAATGTTTTAATTGTATAAATTTACTTACATTTTCATAATTCTAATTCTATACATAATGTATAGAATATCATCTTACATTTTTAATATTATAAATTAATACAGACGTAATAACAAAAAAAAACACACTATTTAAATAATCAGTAAATCACAATATTAATGTTTCTTTTGCAAAATTGGTTTTTAATAATGCATATGCATATTGGATGCATCCAATGAAGGAAAAAAACAATATTATAGCTGACCAGTTTAATAAAATATTGTCGATTTCGTCCATTGTTGATAGATTTATAAAGTTTATAATTTACGAGCGGTTCTTTTAAATATGCATGGGCCAGCAGCTCACTTGACTATTCAAATTAATTTAGAAAGTGAAGAATATATTTGGAAATTTTCAAACACTCAAAAATTTATACATATAAAAATAAAACCAATAAAATGGTATTACCTCAGGATATAGCAAAAAAATAACTAATAATAATTTGTTATAAACTGGCAATTATGATTTTATAGATTGCGAAATAATTTGATGTAATATTAAGCTAATTTAAAGTAGTTTTTGATTTATACTGAAAATCTTCAACTTTGACAGTGAATTACAGCTAAACGACAAATGATACAACTATATATGTATATACGTTTTAAACAGTGATTATTAAGCTTTAATCTAGATACTTAATTATTGATTTGTCACTTATATTTTTTGAGGTATAAGCAAAAATGTAAAGACGCTACTTTTCCGAGGCTTAAACAAAACGTTTCTTCAACTTTGACAGTGAATTACAGCTAAACTACAAATGATACAACTAAATATGTATATACGTTTTAAAGAGTGATTATCCAGTTTTAATTTGGATACTTAATTATTGATTTGTTACTTATACTTTTCGAGATATAAGCAAAAATGTAAAGACGCTGCTTTTCCGAGGCTTAATCAAAACGTTCCTTCAACTTTGACAGTGAATTACACCTAAACGACAAATGATACAACTAAATCTGTATATACGTTTTAAAGAGTGATTATCCAGTTCTAATTTGGATACTTAATTATTGATTTGTTATTTATATTTTTTGAGATATAGATAAAAATGTGAAGACGTTCCTTTTCCGAGGCTTAAACAAAACGTTTCTTCAACTTTGACAGTGAATTACAGCTAAACTACAAATGATACAACTAAATATGTATATACGTTTTAAAGAGTGATTATCCAGTTTTAATTTGGATACTTAATTATTGATTTCTTATTTATACTTTTCAAGATATAAGCAAAAATGTAAAGACGCTGCTTTTCCGAGGCTTAAACAAAACGTTCCTTCAACTTTGACAGTGAATTACACCTAAACGACAAATGATACAACTAAATATGTATATACGTTTTAAAGAGTGGTTATTCAGCTTTAATCTGGATACTTAATTATTGATCTATCACTTATATTTTTTGAGATATAAGCAAAAACGTAAAGACGTTGCTTTTCCGAGGCTTAAACAAAACGTTTCTTCAAATTTGGCACCGAATTGTAGCTAAACGACAAATGATACAACTATATGTGTATATACGTTTTAAAGAGTGATTATTCAGCTTTAATCTGGATACTCAATTATTGATTTGTCACTTATATTTTTTGAGATATAAGCAAAAATGTAAAGACGCTGCTTTTCCGACGATTAAACAAAACGATTCTTCAACTTTGACAGTGAATTACAGATAAACGACAAATGATACAACTATATATGTATATACGTTTTAAAGAGTGATTATTCAGCTTTAATCTGGATATCTAATTATTGATTTGTCGCTTATACTTTTCGAGATATAAGCAATAATGTAAAGACATTGCTTTTTCGAGTCTTAAAGAACGTTTCTTCAGTGTTAACACTGAATTGCATGTAAATGAAAAACTTTATAAATCTAATTAATCAATGTTTATTTTTTGTATTTTTTTAAATGAAAATTCATACAAAATATTGTAGGAGTGTTACATCGCCGTTATTTAAATTTGCCATTCTTATTATATTTTTAACTATGTGCGATTCGAAAATCTATTAAATGAAATACACGTAATTTATATCCTTAAACAATTTCATGCGTGGAATTTATTGCATTGTTTCGAACGCAACTTTAATTTCTGCGCGTTTATTTAATAGCAAATAAATAATCGTCGAGTTTATAGTCAATAACCGTGGAATTGTAGTGAGTAGATTTCAATCGCGCTTAGACGTCTCAATCAATAAATAAATAAATGAATGCAGAACAATATTTTCTGCGACTGCTGCAGTTATTAAACGTTGAACAATAACAGCAGAATTCTAAAAATAGCACCTTCTAATCCCGGATAAACGATAGTTAAAATCGCGAGACCGAATGATTAATGATCTTATTTGTTCTTTACTTCTCTCTGTTGTTGTTGTTTTTTTTTCGCAACTTCGCGAAAACCGCTCTCGATGTTAATTGCGATATATTGCCTCTCGGTTTTTCAATGCGATGCAACCAATGCCGAATGTAAATTGTAATTAAGGAAATTTTCCATAACCGAATTTCATTGCTTGCATCCGATGGCAATGGAAGCAGGCCTCCATTTCCAAGTGTGTTTCTGGGCAATTTACGGTTGTAACAACACACTGAAGACAGAAAGAAAAAAGAAAGAAACCCGTTCTCGTTTCTTAATTTCAATGTTACTTGGGGGCAAGAAATAATAAAAACGAGAAAATAAAATATCCGTGAAGAAAATATGTGTTTTATGGGTAAATTAATAAACGAAGTTTTTAAGACTTATTTTATTGTCGATGAATATTTTAACATTTTTATTTCTTGTATGAATTACTGCAGATGAAAGCGACGCTGGAGGACCTCGGATTCGTGTTGATATCATAACAAATACCAATTATAAGAACGTCATCGAATGGAATTTAAGGTTTATGTTTCTGTAATTTCATAATTAAAGCAATAAACGAAAAGGAAACGAATTGAGTAATGAACATATTTAAACATTACTATTTTCTCACAACAAATTCATAGTTCCTTTTTATCCACATTCAAACATTTCTATTGAAGTTTTAATACGACTTTATTTAGTTACAAATAACAAATAAAATTAAACAATAAAACAATTATTTGTTAATGTAAATTAAACATATGTTCAATTCATAATTTCATTCATCTTTTTAAAAATTCCATACAAAATGCATGTAATAATCATACAAAGAAATAGTCAATCTTCTTCTTCACATAAAAAATCTTCATTTTTTTGTTTGAAATAATGAAAAGTTTAAAGAAAAACAAATACACCCATACCTCGCAAAACGAAAAGCCGTATAACGAATCAATTATTGCGCTTGCGCAAGATTGGAAATATGTAGATATATCGACATCGAAAAAGTTTTTTTTGCCGTTATAGCGAAACATTTTGGCCGTAAATCGAAAATATACCTTAATTGAAGTTGGCCGTTATAGCGAAATGCCGTATACAGAGCGGCTGTATAGCGAGATTTCATAGCTTAAGAAATGTATGAAAACATTAAAGATTGGACGTTTATTTAAACTAGTAAATCCATGTTTTAACTTCAAGATATAATTAATATTTTGATTAATACCACGTTTATTTTTCTTGTTTATTGTACAATGAAATAACAGCGTGCAATTAAAATGCTTTAAATATAAAAGACTATTAACCTAAGGATGTGCCCTTGTATATATTGATTGATGTATTAATGAGCAAAAAATGAGAATTAACTGTATACAAGTCCTTGTGTGATTCTTATATGTCGAAGACAGCTGTCTTGTGCCATGACTTACGTTAAGATCGTCGATGATAAAAATAATTTTATTATTACTCACATGCTTTTATTGCATTATGAATAATTGCAATAATTAGTTAGAAATATGAATGGACGTTTTTTTTCCATTGATATTTTGTACAATGAAGCTTAATATTTATAGTCTCATAGCATTGAAATTAATATTGTTAATATTTTATAACTTCATATTTTTATATAATATTTTATAGCTTATTTTTTCTTAAATAAATGTTATTTACCATATGGTTTGGTCTTAGAACATTACTATTTTTGTATTTCAGTGATTAAAACAACATTTGAAAATTTAAAATTTATAGTTCTCATTTTATTATTGGTATATTTTTTTACTTAAATGTCAATAGTTTGATTGTTTTAGCATATTTATAAAAATATATAAATTTATTCTCGATTTTGTAGTATTCCAACTATAAATTTAATAGTTTTTAATTTCATTAAGTGAATAACTTTACTTGTTCATGAATTTTAACAATATTTATTAAAGAATATTAAAAAGCAACAAACATCATGTAATTAAATAAATTTCAATAATATTTTTGCTTTTGAATAGTCAATTTTTAAGGTAACAACAGTATAATTCAATGTTATTGTGTTCAAATTTGGAATATATGTCGCTTTTTCAAGTGAAATAATTGTCAGAATTAAGTATTATTAATCACTTATATTTCATACTTTACAATTTCAATTTGTAAGTTGAACAATGTGCAAGTATTGAAATTATAAAACACATTTACTTATATATCATGAATAATATATAATATTCAGTATACGCGAATAAAATAAAGAGAAATATTTATGTAAAAAGCAAAAATAAGTAAATAAAGGGAAAGGCCGATAATTTATTGTAAACTAACTAACGATGTGTATACACTTGAAAGTTCGCTAATCTTTAGATGCTGTCGGTTGTCAAAGGAATTACGTTTTGCGAGAAGGGAGGAGTTCTAACACGTTCGATTATAATAATTTTAATTGAGAGAGCCGGAGCCTATTCGGTTTTCCGATCTGGCGTTGAAATCTCCAGGCAAACGCTCATGCATTTCGTAACGCGAAACGTGATTAGCTTCGGAACGCCAATCTTTATTCCCGATGAATATTTTAACATGTTTTCAGCTTCATAATAATTATACTTTGCGACGGGAGTGAAAAAATCACGTATAAATATGTCTATAATAATGTTAATCGACCGGAATAATCGACATAACACTAAACGGAATACTAACTGAGACATTAGACTTATAGGCAGCATTCCTCTTATTGCTGTAATTGGTTTATTACGTGTTCATAACATTTGTATTTATGCATTTATAATATAATAGAATTAAAGTGGTTTACAATATTTATATAAAACCTGCATATTTTTAGTTAAATTTAGATTATTATTCAGCTGAATTTTTTAAATGTATTAAGCAATTGTTATTAAAAAAGTCCTTATTTTGTAATTTTTGTATTAATTTTTCTAATTACAAGATATTTTATATACGAAATTACGTCTTCATTTTCCATTTTCATAAAGTTTTGTGTTTATATTTTGTTGTCTTTGTATGAATTGTTATAAGTAAAAGAAACTATGACTTTCTTAACATCATAAAGTTTCCAGATCAAATTTTGAACTTGTATACATATTTCTACTTAAAAGAAATACAATATTCAGTTTTAATCAAGTTCAAGTTTTAATTCGGAAATTTAGTTTGATTTGTATATTTTTTAAAATTTTAACTAATACATTAAGTCTTCTATAAACAGCATTAATTTTGTTGCTTTGTATACATTTTCAAATTATTAGAAAAACTTTATTTTTCCTTAACATAATAATTGTGTTTTGTTGAAATTTTCTTGTCTTTATTTAATTTTTACTAATTACAAGAAATTAGGTATATCTTTCTTATCAACATAACCTTTTCTTTTAAAGTATCTTTGTATGCATTTTTTGTATAATTACAACAAGTTTTATTGTCCTTTTTCTTTAATTTTTAGAATTACAACATAGAAATATTAATATTTTACCTATTCAAAATTTTCTTTAAAAATATTCTATGCTATTAATTGCATTTTTCTTAAGTTTTTGCGTTAAAATTTTATTGTCATTAAATGAATATATCTTTTGAGAAATTATTTAATTTGGTTCTTAACAATATAAAGAACTAAAGTTATATTTATATACTTTTCTAATACAAGAAATTAATTTTTATTATTTAAAAACGTAACCTTCTAAAATTATTGTTCATTTTTATATTATTTCTTTTCTAATTACAAGAAATGAAGCTTTTTTGTGTTTATGAAGCATACATCTTTCAAAATGTTGTAGTTTTAAATACATTTTTCTAATTACAAATTATTAAGTATTTCTTTTTTACAATTTCAACAGAGTTTGCGTCTTAATGTTTTTAGTTGAAATATTATTATTATTTCTTTGTAATTATAAGAAATTAAATGAAATCTATAGATTTAAGTTTTGTTTAGAAATTAATAAATCAAATAGAATACGTTTATTCTGGAAGTAATAATTACTTACTGCTGTGCGTAGATGTTTGAACTTGTGCTAGTTTCGTGAATATTGCATATGGAAAAAGCGTACAAGTCGGCAATTATAAAATATCATGACTGAACGGCCTCCGTCTTATCTAACTGTTAATGGATATTTAATTTAATAATGCCTGTCGCAACGGCGGCATATGACAATTTGTCTTTCTCTCCATATGTGACATATCTCTAATCTCGCTAAAAACAAAACAAAGGCAACGCAAAAGAGGCGCACAACAATGTTATTAATAACTGCATAATAGTTTCATGACTTCTTCGGCAAACGATACTGAAACATTTTAATTGCGAACGTATTAATATCAGTTTGCCGAAGGATAAACGCAAAGTTAATGGCTCCGAAGATTATTAATAATAATAATAATTGCGTGCAAAGTAACGACTCTTTGTGTGGTAAAGCTGTGGATGCAATACTTATGTTGTAGCACCGAAACCTACAGCAAAATTATGACTCGCTCAGAGGTGCGCTCTTGATACAGACTTGATATTGCGAAACTCATATGCAGTTACCTGGAGATTTCAACGCTCGATCAACGTACACAATTTATACATTTGAAACAATTCACAACTTAACTTAAGGCAATACGAATAAACTAAATCTTATTAATTCGTATCGTCATAAATTATTATTATCACCAGTAAATAAAGGTTATATGTTTGCTTCAATGGCCTTACTATTATAATTAAATAATGTAAACATTGATTTTCTATAATAAGAAACAGATAAGTTTTTCAATTAATCTATAATTTTGATCTAAGAAAGTTCTGTTTTTCAACAGAATTCTGTTTACAGTTGTCCTTAGTTTTTCGGTCACCAGGATATGTGTTTAATTAATAAAACATATTTAGAAATTAGTAACCTTAACAACGATTCATGTTTTTCACTGACATGTAATGTCATTGTTCTGTTTTTACTGGTACCATTTGAAGGATAGCTGTATCTTTAATATGTGTTATGAGAATAGGATCAAACATGTTTAAAGTTGATCAACCATGACAACGGCTTTAAACCGAATGTTCATTTTTCTGACACTAGTAGGAGGATAGGTGTTTCTTTAGCATGGAAATAGGTCTTAATTAGATTAAGTGCATTAAAAGTGCGTCTACAAATAAAGTGTTCTGTTTTTTCACAGTTCTGTAATTTGGACCAAACGTTTCAAATTCCAAACATCTCTGTTTCTTCGCGTCTCAAATTAGAACACTTCCAGCTTCTAATCAAAAAACTAATTAAGCTGAGTCCGTCCCAAACATCAGTAGTTTAATTTATATAACTCAACTAGATGGCGCTCCGATATGACACTGACGTCTAAATGTCACCGTGTCGATTCAAATTTCTCTCGCCGGTATCTCGATCATCTTGATCCTAATCGTCGGATTGAACTAATTCCGAGACGCCGTTCAATACGGTTTCTCCAATTAACACTTGTCCAGGGAAATTACTAACTGAAAAGAAATTGAAATATTCTTTATCGCTCCCTCGAATCGCGCAACAAACGCCGTCGTTGCGCAACGCCGTTTTCAAACGATTCATCACGGCTCTAAGTATATAAATACGGACGGCCGTAATTTCCTCTCTAAAGGTGTGTAAGAGTGCGAGGTATGATCTAAGATCAGCCGCTTATCGGATCCAGTCGATCTAATCTAGATTCATATTATTAAATATTAAAGTTAATGGCATGCGACCGCTCTGTAATCGACGTCGACGTGTGCGTTTTATTTCACTTTTTTCTTATTTGTTTCCTCCCATTTCTTTCGCACCGTTGATTGCATTGTGGGCATACCGGTCGGCCTCTCTTTTACTTACTTATTTACTCAGTTAGTCAGTTAGTTAGGTTTGGTTGTCTGCCTTTACAGATGTTGCGCTTCTCAATTCTATTAACTCGAATTAGCCATGATCATTACCATACATTTAAATCCTACAATGCAATTAGGGAAGATGTTTTCTCGGCATTCAGCTACCACTACCTGGATCCATCACCATCGCCTCTTCAGCACAACAATTATTTATTTACTTTTTCTATACATCTCCCATTCAATCTTTCGCAACTCTTTACAATTGCACGAAAAAGAACTGCATCGCATTTAAGGAATTGCAGCCTTAACAGCTATTGTAATTTCGAAATAAACTTCATTGCTAACTATGTATAAGTAAACGTATCCGAAGATAATATAGTTCTTCTCGAAACGAAACAAAAAGAACGATTCGTTTTGCAAAGTGTTGATCCTATTTAGGAACGCGTCTTATTGGAGTCAAGCTGAGAACACATCCATAAATGCCTTAGAAGTTCATCAGTAATGTATCTGTTAACAGCGTCACAATATATCTGTCAAGGTATTGTGAAAAAGCTGAGAAGTTTAAATAAATGAAAAGTTTACTTAATTCATTTAGTTTACTGTCAACAAAAAGAAACTTAACCTTTCCATGGAATTAGAGAAAAATACATCTAATTTTTATAAAATTAAATTGCAAAAAGACCTCGATCGTTGAACCAATGAAGATATTGAAACAATTAAAATCATTTTTTGTATTAATTAAACGATTACGAATAAAATATAAGTTGAATATATTGAAAATGAATGTATAGTATTTCAAATATGAAAAAAATCTAACATATTTTTATTAAAAATTAGTGAAATCAAAAGAAACTTTCATTTGAAAACGCAACAAAAGTGAGTCGTAATTAATTTTAATTCAGCAATCATGTAATTATTAATTAAAATTTAATTATTTACTTCTATGGACATTTGTTTAATTAATAATTACATAGTTAATTTACCATAACAGTTCTGTCAGCTATTACGAATCTGTTAGCATTTCTATTATTATTTTCCATTATGTGTATATTATATGTCTAAATTAAGAAGTGAACATAATTCTTCAATTTTAAGTGAGAAAAGTGGAGGTTACTAAAGTGTACACAAATGTGAAACCTATTCGTTATATATCATATTAATAAATTATATTTAAATAATATATTATAATGTATTCTAATTAATAAATTATAAGTGTATTTCAAGTTCATTAATTATTATAATTTTCGTTAGTTAATGTAGGCTAATAAGGGAAGTGAGGTCATCCGGATAAAGTTGTAGTCCGGATTAGTGAAACAAAAGTAATTGCGAGGTTAAAACATTCGTTAAATTGCGAACAGTAGTGAACATTCGGTTTGTGAGTGACTTGAATAACAAGTTTTTTAAATATGGTATTACAATTCGTTTGAATAACGTTTTATAAATGTTTAAAATATAATATTTAATGCAACTATTCTCAAGTTTATAAACTTTATATCAATTGTTAAAATTTCAAGTGTATTTCAAGTTCATTTGTTATTACAATTTTCGTTTGTTGAAGTAGGCTAATAAGGGAAGTGAGATCAATTATATATTGTTATGGTTTTCCCACTTTGTACATTAATTTCTACTACACTGAATTCGATTATTAGATTGAAAAACAATGATATTAATTTGCTTATTGTTTTCTTTATTATTTCACAAAGACTGAAGTCTTAAAATATAGAGAACATTATGATTTTGTTAAATAATATGTTATAAATTTTGATCATCTTAAAGAAGTTTTAGAATAATGATTTCGTTTCTAAAATAATGTTATATTATATTTAATGATATAAACATTTTATTTTAAACTACCTGAATAACATCTTAAACGTGCTTCAAGATGTTATGCTTACTGCAAGTTTTCACTTGCAAATATTCAAATTTCTTCGTGATATTTATGAAGTAGTCAACTTGTTTTTCAGACTTTATATTAATCTGTCTTGTAATAGGATGATTGTGCCCGTATAACATTTACTTAAAATACATGCATCGCATTTAATATACTCATCGCTCGTTCCGCCCAATTTATTTCATATCTGTTGGTACGTGCGTGTCTTCCAGCTTCCAGTTACTGAAACATGCGAGGCATCCCGCATTAACTCATCCGTTAATTAAGCGAAGAATCTATGGCGCATTCCTCTTCGCATTTCGGAGTACCGAGCTTGTGCGTGTACCTTCATTTCGGGTTCGGCTTTAATTGGCCCAGAGATTCTTTATAAGGTGCAAACCGGATCGCTTTCGTATACGAAAATAGCAACGACGGCAAAGAAAAAAAGCAAGAAGAGAAAAAATAATACCCAATTATCCGACGGATCGGAAAGGAGTGACTTATTGAGACTAAGGACCTTGTCGGAGAGTTTCCAGTAATTAGTCTTTGGATAAGTGGATGAGGATGACCTGCTTAATACCGCAATTCCAAAAGTCAGTTTAATGGGTATTTCAGGTATTTTCAAGCTATTTATTTAATTAAACTTGATGTTTGATACATCTGTTAAAATACACTGATTATTGTTTCTCTCCAACTTATCTGATTTAGTCAGTAGCTCCACTTACAACTTATAAATTATTAAATAAAATCAAAGTTTATTACGTAACCTCAGAAGAGTTAAAGAAATGATCATTGAATAAGTATCGCTTTTTTGTATCGACCAAATTATTCAATTAAGTCAAAATTTACTAATTTAGTAAATTCAATCATATTTTAGAATAAACCATAATTTTACGTTACAAATATATATCTATAATGATAAAATTATCTATAATTACATTTCATTGATTTCAGATAACAAGAAATTAATATCGGTTTTGTACTGTGAATAAAACTTAAGAACTAAAAGAATAAACTGCGTTCAATGAATAAAATAATCTTTCTGGAATCTACATAATTCTGTAGTATATATCAACAAAAAACTGTGTAATTGTTTAATGTTAATAATAGTACTTTTTTTTAAATAATCTGACAGTTTTTCTATAATTATACATTGAAGAAGTATACTGTGAAACAATGAAACTAGTTAATTACAGCACTAAAAGATTCTTAATGATGTTGGTAATAATATAAAACAGTTGCAAGTGAGTTTTTGCTAAGCGACGTGTCTTGCTCGAGCATTAAAGTCACCCACGACGGGGCTTCCATTTAATGCTTAGTTAAAGCTAAATGGATAAGAGGAAGCTTAAAGATCCATTGTGTTCAACGTACGGGCTTTATCTTTGCATCGAGGAACTCTTTGCCGGTAGGCAACAACAACAAAAAAATAGGAGACAATTAAAGTCGGCGGTGGGAGAGAGTGCATAAGGAAATTGAATTTCTCCTGAAAAAATATTGCGTTCGGAAAACAAACACGGTTCACTTTCACCGCAACACGATGCAACAAACAGTATACTAATGTTGCGATTATGAAACTGAAATTATAAGCATTTTTGTTTTTCGAAATATTGTTAATTTTTATATGTTTGTGTATATTTATCATTGATAAATAAATTAAAATTAATTCGTTTAAATGAAAGAAACAATGGCTGGCCAAAGGGCTAACGACCTTGCTTTTTCTGCTCATAAATTTGATAGTGAATGGAGTATTAATCTTCAACTATATGCAAATAATAAAAAAAATAATACTGTACGAAATAATAAGAAATATAGGCTACATATTAGAGAAGTGCTATTGGGATTTTGAGCGATATCAAATTTGGAGGGAGACTCGTTTTAAATTAATTTAAGAGAAAGGTATCTATCGAGGAAAGGGACAATTTGCAAACCAAATTTATTATTACTAATTCGACTCCAATTTTAAGTCGATTTTTCTTTGTAAAAAGGTGCTTATTATGGATCAAAATGTATCATTACTAAGGTATTTTCAATCTACTTGTTAATCGAGGAACGTCTGCACTAAGGGCTACTTAATAACAGTTCTTTCCGACCTATTATTATCATTTATTTTTCAGTTGTTTATTTACAGTTTGGTCGTGTTAGTTAGTGTCTATATTAGATAGATATGAGTTTAGAAATCTCATGACCTAGCCTAGCCGTAGTTTAAGTAACCCGGTGCGATGTTATCTGCAGGTAAGAACAGGTACAAAGCACACGATACTCCCGCTTTATACTACCATAACCGTATATCTTTATCTGCGGTGTGTATCTCACTTGCTCCTCTTGTCTATTTACTTTATGTATATATATATATAGAAGCGAAGCGCACATAAACCATGTTATTCGGTGTATATTTGGTCGATTCAATTTCAGATTGCGACGAGCCCAATAAATCGAGCCACGTAACGATTCAATCCGAAAAATCTACAAAAACGAGCATCCACACAAAAATTTGTAACGATGAGACTTTCTCCAATCGGGTCTTCCTTTTGTACGCCGGATTTTTCAAACGAATTCTAAATATTGCACGTGTATTTAAAAACCATAAATTATTCCGCCTCGCTTTTCGTATTCAATGTATCTTGAGGTCCTGTGAATGTATTTATAAATATATATATGTATATAAATGTATATGGACGTGTGTGAATCTTCTTTTTCTGCGAGAAAGCGACTTTCACTGGTGACTGCAACTCTATGAGATAACCCGCAGTCGGTTCCCCTCCGACGTGAACTATCCTTCTATCCGATCCTTTTTCGGGTCTTCCTTCAAACACAATGCGAAATGGACCGAAAAACAAACAAATACACGGATTCCTTCTTGTTGCACCATCCTCGAAAGGAGAGATTCCTTAAAACGCACTCGGGTGAGGAACGCGTGGGAGTTTGCGGAGAGAAAACCGTTTACATTTTACAATAAATTCATTATTCATTGAAGTTTACTATTATAGTCGGAGAGTGTACATTTAGTGGAAGATTCAGAGTTAACTGTAAGCTACATGCGAACGCCGTTTACGAATACTTACGTCGAGATGTAAGCTACGGTAAAAAAAGAGAGAATTTCCTTCCTAAAATGGATAGTAATTGTTGTGCTCTCACACAAACTGTTAAACAAAAAATGTTAATTGATAAAATACTCGTGTAATTTTCCTACACTTAAATCCATATACAGCTAGGAAATTATTTTATAAATTGAATAATTGCGAATATTTATTAACTACAAGTTTTAGTAACAATAATAGAAACCTATTAAGACAAAAAAAAACATGTCAATTATTATATAATAATAAATAATTGAATAAAAACATTATGTAATACATTTTTCTAGCAACTCAGCATTTTTTTAATGTATTATTTGTTCATCAATAAGTTTTTTTCTTAATATAAACATATTCACATATTCCCTATATACATGCTACTTTATTTACACGATTTCGCTTTTAAACGGTTTTTAAGTAACGGATTTTGTATGAACAATAAAACTTTCAGATCAATTAATTTACACGATTTTGATTTCTGAAAGAAAGTGTAAATTTAGGGATTTATTCTTTCCTTTTTTAGCTGTTTTTGTTTGAATATGTAATAATTATATAAACAAATGTAAGAGATTGAGAAAATACAATTAACTAATAATCAAATTATGCATTTTTTACATACGATTTATTAAAAAAGTTAAATTTAGATTTAGACATTTTTTTAAGAACTTTTGTATTGTTTAAATTGGGGAATAGGTTTATTGTATTAGCGAACATAAATAATTGATGAATTTTTAAAAATATGTTATTTTATAAACGAATGGTTAGAGTCACCTGTCTAAATTCTGAGGTCCTTGTTTCGAGTTCCAAATACAACACTGGATTTTATACTTTCTTTCATGGCTTTTTCAGTGATTCTGGACTGAGGCCATTGATATCTAAAAAATAGTCTTTAAAGGATTAGTTGTCAATGAGCAATGATTCCAAACAAGTGTCTGCAACTATGTGGTGATTTATTGAATATACGAATGGATAGATTGTAAATATCGTAGCAAAAAGACAAACTAAAACAAATACTTTTATTATATATTCAATACTTCTGAAGCATAGAACTATCAGTAAAAGGTCCTGAAATATGAAACAAACAATAACTAAAGATCTTGCTGATGCATTTTTTAAAGCATAATCTATACATTGTTATAGATATAAAAATAATGTGTAAAGCAAAAAAAGTAAAAATAAAATCGATTGGTAAAAGTTGATGATAGATGATTGCTTGTGGGATTTCGATCTCCTCCTTCCACCATTAAAATCCAAGCATAATAATATTCCGCACACACTTATTATGCGATTTGCGCAAGCCGTCAAACCCGAGAGAACAATGCGACAACACTTTAACCGGCTAATTAGTACCGCTTGATTTATCGCTTATTTAATCGATTGCCACATAAACGCATTACTGGATAAATATAAAAAAGATCCACCCAGGTATTATACTATCAACGCCGTTGTTTCCATTTTTTCGCTCATATTCCGGTTATTAATCCTGTTCGATGCAAAATATCATAAAAAACGCAACGGTTCGAATAATAATTACCATGTTTATTCATTAAGCTATCCGATGAGGCGATTGCAATAATTATTAATAATCATCATCATCGTACGTTTAACAACATGCAACGAGATCGACTGAAGATGAATATTTTATTATGTATTTGCTTTTCATGCTAATTTCCAAGATCTTTTTCAATTATATATGTATATAAAATATTCAGATATTATCTAACAGTTTTCCCAACATTAGTTGAATAATTTTTATAATAGATCATGAAATGACACCTTTCATCTTGCGTCATAGTGAGGAACTTGTGACATAACTTTAGCAATTGTATCGTACAATTACAGCCGTTATCTAATGTAAATGTGCGTGAAGTAAACATAACTGGTAAAAAATACTTGATTCAGATATTATATAACAGTTTTCCCAACATTAGTTGACTAATTTTTCAATAGATCATGAAATGACATCTTTCACCTTGCGTCAAAGTAAGGAACTTGTGACATAACTTTAGCAATTGGATCATACAATGACAACCGTTACCTAATATAAATGTGCGTGAAGTAAACATAACTGGTAAAAAAATACTTGATTCAGATATTATATAACAGTTTTCACAACATTAGTTGACTAATTTTCACAATAGATCATGAAATGACATCTTTCATTTTGTGTCAAAGTGAGGAAAATGTGAAATAACTTTAGCAATTGTTCTCAGAACAGTCCCGAATTTTCAGACCCTATTACGATGTTTCACAACTAGTTTTTGGTTTCAAATATATAGCACTTGCCCCGAATTGTCCTGAAAAACAGTGCGTGTGCCAACATAAAAATTCGCTTCTATGAAATTTAATCTCACGAAGACTTATGTTAGTCAAAACAGTTCCAAGTAAATATTGTAGTATCAATTTGAACAGAGTTTCTATCTACCTTAAGTACATCAACCAAAACTAGAATAGAACTAGAATCCACCAACACTTCTTTAAAATAAAAGTATGAAGTTTTTATTTGATTTAAACATATTTATTGAGTCAAAAAGGACAAACAATAGAAGTAATTCTGATCAAAATGTTTTAGAATTTGCAAATAATACACGAAACTTTGCAAAATATGATAAAAACTATGTTAATATCAAAATTTTCTATTTCTACAATCGTTATAATCTTTACTATTATGCAAAACAAATACAAATTAATTTACTTAATCTAATTATATATTCTCATATAGATATTAACTAACTCAACAAAACTGTATATAAATAACTGAAAAAAAACTAGCTTACATTAACAATAATTAGGTTTTTTTTCTTCATTAAATTCATGAGAATCAATTTGCTGATATCCATTTGAGTATAATGTTAAACTGAATTACATATATGGGTAATAGCGGAAACGCAATTAAGTTTAATAGATATTTCTGATAATTTCCTATTTAATATTGTCCACTATAAACATACGAATGCGGAATTTATTTTAATTTCCATTTGCGAAGCGAATTTTACGCACATCAATGCAGAAGTATCGATTCACTTATGCATTTATTCCAACGTTCATTTAAATGTATAATATGAGCAAAAAATAATAATAAAATAACTAAAATGAAATAGTTATGATTTATTTTAGGCCCAGTAATTCGAGCATATGTTAAGGTAAATATGTTGAATTAGTTAAAAGTATACATTTACTATATAATATATGCACATACTAATATTATAAGTATATGTATTCAAAAGCGATAAAATTTCAAAATTTACCAGCTGAAGCATACATTTTCTCACCTGATTTACAACAAGCATAGATAAACTAAAATGAATACATTAAAATTAATGCTTTTTTCAACGAAAAATATGCATAAAACATAAAAGCATATATAAAAACGCATCCTTAATAATATTTGGAAATATTCTTGTATTTGCGTCATGAAATAATCATATTCATAATATAGTTAATTAAAAAATAATGACATTTTTAGTGGTTAATTGATTTTTTTTGGTGTAATATTCTAATTTTTAAATTCTGCATTTTTTATTGGTCCAGATTGAGTCAAAGGGTTAACAACTAAGGTCTTTCTGCCCTTTTATTTGTTTGTATTTCTTTATTTATATTGCATTTAGTTTGTATTTTTTGTTGTTGATGCAATAATTGTTATTATTCTAAGAATTACTTTCTTTTCATTATTTTGTTATAAATATTATCGTAGATTAACAAATTTATACATTACTCTTTATCTCACGAAAACTGACTATTTAATGAATGAATGGAAGAAGGTTTTATATAAATACCGAACTGGGACTAAACGATCATTAAAACTTTAATGCGTTTGAAGAAAAAAAACACTGATGATGAACTTGATTAATTTACCAAAGAGCTATAAAAATCTACTATTTTTGTGTCATCAGAAAGTTCGTTGAAAGGCTAATAAAAAATATATTTGCAATAATAGTAAATTTGATGGACATTTCTAAATGCCGAAGATGAACTTTTTTTAAAGTTTTTATTACAGTATTCTATACAATACAGATGTTAAGCTGAAGTACTGACTCTACGAACAATGTTGAACAATTTGTCCAACAAACAACCCACATGTCTACTCACTTTCCGCATGGACCCAAACACTTGTATATAGACATATACAGAATTAATATATGTTAAGTATTGTAATTTAGGTACTACTTAAAACGCTGTTCAAGTCATGTGTAAAATAAACATAACTTTAGACTGATTAAATTTAATACGATTTCTTGTTGTACACAACAATTAGATACAGATATTATATTTAATTAAAAACGTGATATCTCCAATTGTTTACTTATAAGATTAACTATCAAACAGTTATAAAAAATAGCAATAAACTTACTTGAGACAAAATTTATTTACAAGAATGAAACGTGGAACTCGATGAAACATCTAGAAGTACGGCTGCCTCAAGTACTTATTGTGTTATCATTACTTGAGTGATTGAGGCCTTATTACAGTCAATAGGTACGTCTTAAGCAACCGTACCCTAACTACTGGATGAATACATAATATCTTCCTTTTTTTGTAGAGGAGAGGAAACCTTCCATAGAGACCACGTGTGGAGTCGTGGTACTGTGGGATTTTTACCCACTAAAACCTCTCCTCTTCTCTTCTTCATCAACATCCAGGTCCTGTATCTTGGTAAACCGCTGCAATGCTGACCGTCTTTGCTCATTGGCAGTTCCATTGTTTTGCATCACTGCTTGCCTCCACTGCCACTATCTTGATTGGCTCTTTGCAGTCTCCGTTCATCTACTTCTTTAGTCGAGAGCACCTCCGACACATACTCAGATATGGTGGCCCAACTCTCTTTGCTTTTCAACATTTCGCTGCTTTTCAACATTTCGCCAACAAATCCTTCTGGTTCCAGCAAGGCACCCAGTTTTGACCCTGCCTCGTATTTCATCCGTGTCCATCTATTGCACCTAAAGAGTGAGTGCGTTCATCTACTTCTTTAGTCGAGAGCACCTCCGACACATACTCAGATATGGTGGCCCAACTCTCTTCGCTTTTCAACATTTCGCCAACAAATCCTTCTGGTTCCAGCAAGGCACCCAGTTTTGACCCTGCCTCGTATTTCATCCGTGACCATCTATTGCACCTAAAGAGTGTGTGCTCTGGGCTGTCGTACCAACAAATTTCAACCTCCTTCTTCGCGATGAAATCCATGTCCAAAGAGGACCTTAGGTGGTATGTTCCTTTCCTGCTCTCTTGTTATTCAGGGCTCTATTTCCGGATTTGGGCGTCATATCCATGTTCCTTTCTCCGACGTATGCCATTTTTCTTGCCACTTTAGCAGTAATCTGGCATCTTGCTTCGAAGCCTACTGCTGGACATCTGATCTTATTTTATACAGATGTTTTAACGATGGATCATATGATATTTTTGACAGTTCCACAGCACATATGATATTCTAATATTTTGGTGTATTAGTCTATAAGGTTTTATACATCTTTATGATATGGATCGTTGTGTTGCAAGAAGATTTCCAAAGCTGTAAATGATAGATTTATAAATGAATTATCCATTGATGAAGTAAATGCAAGAAATACAGGTAGGATCTAAGTCATGCGACCGTAACCAGCTGACCACCGAAGGAAAAGAAAACGATCAAATAAATAAACATTGAATCATACATGAATAAGAAATCAAATAACTGCGTCGAGGAATGTACATATTTATAATGTAAAATTTTATTGTCTTATGAATAAATCGCGGGTGGTTCTGACCTTAAAATCACCATTTTTTCACCGTTCCCGCATCTCTCCTTCTCCCTCTCGTTCTCAGATATCGGCGCTCGGCAATGCTCTCTATCTTCTACCGTGCACCATATACATAGAGTACACCTTTTTTTTCACTTCTTCTTTCATTTATTAATCCTGCTCCTTTTTCCACCCACTCACCTCTACCTTCATCCCACTTGTGATCGCATGCATGTTGAGCGTAGAAAAATACCTATACCCTATATAAATATAAATTGCAGCGTAGATGCAGCGCGATAAGCGTTCGAGTTATATGTAAATATTAATTATGCATGTATATCTCGATTACTCATAATAATCATGCATAATGGCCGAGAGATTTCCATAAGATTTCTCATTATTTTCGCTCGTTTTTTTCAGTTTGTTCATTCCTTCTTCTCCCTCGCTCCGAAACGCAATTAGATTACAATTTTGTTGTTTCTAATTAACGCTTGTCTGCGGCTCGTAATCATTTCGCATTACGTTTCATTAGAAATCAAGAAGGAAAAAAGGAAATATATTTTGATCGATTCGCTGGTAAACACTTCGGATATTTAATTGCATACCTCCCATTAGATTATCATTATGGTTTACCTGGAATCGCGGTGCTTAAATTATGCGGGATATTTAATCTGAATTATTGCAAAATTAAATTTTATTCACTATCACTAATTATGAAAATTAATTTACAGAGATTATTGCCTAATTAACTCAACATCATCCTACTTTATTGGTTTCATGAAAAATCTAAATAACAACTTTTTTTCGGACGATAAATTGTAACTTTATATAAGAAAGATAACTTGACTAATTTTATTTTAATACGAAAATTATAAGATAGAGAAAATTAATATAAAGGACTTACATTCAACTAATAAGTTATTGATTTGCTAAACCATTTGTAAGGTTGTAAGGTCGTATGGGGTACAGTTATTGGAACTTCAACATTGAAATACTTCAAAGATTTCAATCTAAAACGCTGTAAACAATCATTGACACAGCATGGAATAGTGTTTATACACAACAAGCAGCAAATGAAGACAGCTTAAAATTGATTTGAAAACTTTGATGAAAAGTAATACAATCATCAAGATAAAAGTCATCATTAATTCAAATCAAATTAATTAATAAGAATCATCTGAAATTTATGGAACAAATTTTAGATTATTATTTGTATTTGATTCATCTCAATTCAGAATCATTTATCTATAATAAAAGAAGAGAAAATATTCGTATAAAATGCTTAAATTCAATAGATTACAAATTGAGTACATAAGAAGCACTTCATGTTAAGAATAGTCATATTAAATCATGGTTTTTTTTCTATATGTAGATCAAATGTATAGATAAAATTCAAAGTAAACACAGTGGAACATATTTGACTAACAAGGCAATTAAAATATTATCAAAATATATATTTTTTTGTTAAAGAAATCTGCATAAAATGAATAAATTATGGATATTGAGGTTGCTTTTTTATGCATAAATTTACACATGGATCAAATGAACAAAAAAAGTATACTAAATTCTTTTAATGAATATTTGAATACTAATTAATATAATATTTTTTATTGTCATATAACGAAGTTTTATCAAAATTATGCATAAAAATCAATAATGAATATAATTTACAATACAGAAGTGTCGAATTAATTGTTTCAAATCACTTTTAATTAACCAATTTTAATGGATTCATTTTTCACACAATTTTTTAAAAAATGTAACATTAATAGTAACATTTATTGCAAAAAATAAACTCAATGCAATTACATTGAATAGATTTATGGATCATAGATTTTTCTGCCTGAAAAATAATACTATAATGTGTAAATATGATCCACTGACAAAAAAAAGAACACCAAAATTGTAACAAAAAATATGAAATTGTCTATTTTTTTGTAGCTTTAGTCTCAATTATTTACTCTTGAAAAAAAATAACTTTAGATGAAAATATACTTTTTTGAGATTATTTGGATCCGGATTTGGATTAAAATTAATACCAAATAACGTAAACCGTTTCGAACTATTGTTATTACCTCGAGAACGCGAGCTTTCAAATCCCCAACTTCATTGATCCCATTATTTTATGCTTTATCTATCGTAGATTGAACAACAATAAGATTATATGATAATTTTCCCAACGATTGTTCCGAACGCGGAGGATTGGTTTACAAAGAATTTATTGGATTATGTATGTCCGCAGTTGGATCGAGAGAAACGAAGCCAGAGAGGCTATCTCTCTGCACAACACAACACAACACACACACATTAATCCAGACCTATTCGCAACTCGGATTCGAACAATCGGATTAGATTCGTTTGTGGTTTTTTGTTTGTCTTATTTTGTTTAGTTTCGCTTGTGGTAATTGGATTATAAAACGTACATATTCTAATCAGCTAATGTTTGCTTGATTTAGAACACTAGTTTCTACATTAAGAATAACAATTGTAGGGTCTTTGTTTTGTAAAGTTTTATACAAGTTTTCATATTATACGGAAAAATTCAATTCGACAATGTTCTGAACTATTTGAAACCGTATTAATTGAGGACTTTAAAATCGAAAACGAATGATTCACTTGTGGGTCATAAAACGTACGTATTTTAATCAGTCAATGTTTTCTTGATTTAGGACACCAGTTTCTATACTCAGAATATCATTTGTAGTAGTCTTTGTTTTGTAAAGTTTTATAAAAGTCTTCACATTGTATGGATAAACTCAATTTGATATTGTTCTGAACTATATGAAACCGTATTAATTGAGGACTGTAAAATTGAACACGAATGATTCACTTGTGGATTATATAAAACGTACATATTTTGATCAAAATTTTCTTGATTTAGAACACCAGTTTCCATTCTCCGAATATCATTTAAAGAAGTCCTTGTTTTTTATTTTTTTTACAAAAATCCTCGCATTGTACGGGCATACAATCCAACAATAATATAGACTTTAAGACCGAATAGCATATGTATACAGAAATGTTCAGATACTTTCAATCAAAAAGTGATACTACTCAAGTTACGATTCTTCTTAAATCTTTATAAAGTAGTATCAGAATCTTCGCAAAGTTTGATTGCATGAACTATGCAATTTTCGCTGATTTTATAATTTCTTAACTGTTTAAAACCTTATTAATTGATGAGGAATTTTCGAAATAAAAAAACAGTTATTACAGGTTTTTCATAACCCACAAAAAGCGAAGGCAGTGCATTCTCATCAATCATAATTTAACATCTAGTAACAGACGAAAAGATGGCAGTTCTAAGACGTCAGTAAGCTCTTTGAAAAAGTAAGACTTTCAGCTTTAATTTGAGTAATTAATGAACTAATTATTGTTAAGTAAAAAGTGAAAATGTCGGAAATCGATGATTATTCGGTTCAAAATTATTATGTATACTAATTTATGAGAATTTATTATTATTTTAAAATAACCTTTATTGCTACAACAACTATAAGAAAAAATATAAAGTGATTATAATAGAAATACAAGAAAACTAAAATATAATGCTATTGCTGCAAAAATCTTTCTTTCCTTGTTATTTTACTGAATTCCAATTTACTTTATATTGAAATTTTAAAACCGGACTGAAGTGAATTCGGATTATCTAAGATATTGCCGTATATTTAAACTTTGGAGATCAAAATTATTCTTTATATAAAACAATAATAACTAAATCTATTATAATATTTACATAAACTATTGCAAGACTAAAAAATATTCTTAGAATAGTAATAAATTACTAAGGTCAATAGCCCTTAGATAGACCAAATTTGAACTATAATATATTTAATGTTGATGTTTGAAAAAAAATAAGTAAAAAAATATATAAACTCTCATAAAGGTCTATTAACTATAGATCTTTCCACTAAACAATTTCTTTAAGTGTTGGATTAGTAAAAATATTCTGTTTAGATGTTGTTAAAGGAATGAGAAGAACCGAAAATTCGTGGAACGAAGAGGAATGTACGGTTGAATTGCTGTAAGAGTGTGTGTATTGAATGGAAAGGATAAGGAACGGAATCCAATCTAGATTTCAGAAGAAACCCATAATGTTTATGAACAGCGTGACGAATATATCATGCTCGAAATGTACAAAGGATCGAAAAAAAAGGAGGAGAAGAAGAAAATATTAATGGCGAAGATAATGCATTTAATGATCGACCGAAGAATGAGATAACATTAAAAGGAAATAAATATAAGTATATATAAATAAATAAGAAGAGTGTGCGAGAAGGAGATGGATGAAGATTGAGAGTGTCGGTGGTGAGAGAGAGAGGAGAGGTGAGAAGAAGGTGAATTTCATCGGTTGCACAACGGATCGCGCTTCGCGAAAGAGAAGAACCTCTTTCCTCCGACCCAGTTTGTGTTTCCTGATGATGATGATGATCGAGTCTCTTCGAGCGAGCGAAGCAAAACTTTCCCAAACGGCTGCTCTCCTCAAGAACGAACGCTCGACGCCTTCGCAGTCCATCCTCGTCTCAGGCGAAGAGACCAAAACTAATGCACATACCTCCTCACCACACACAACAATTATCGTCCTCTCGGATCGCAATCGTAGAGAGTGCAGCTCATTGTAACCAAACGCAACTGGAAAACAATAGAATTATTGGGTTCAGAACCTATCTCTCTGTGTGTGCATGTAGATGCGGAAACGATCCTTCTTTATTGATTCTCGAAGAAGAAGAAGAAGTTGAAAGAAAACAAAAAGAGAATCCTTATTATATTACATTACAGTATTATGCATATATTGTAATAAATAATAATGGCTCGGAATAATTGATTGTTCCAGATCCCGGAGATTTATCTCCATTCTGCACCAGTTTTCGGATCTGCATTCACTCAAAGGCTTCGCTGAGAATAAAAGAAATGAACGTAGATACAAAGAGAGAAGGAGACGGAGTTAATATTGCACAGGAGGCTGAGTATTAAAGATCAAAGGAGATGAGGTGAAAGGGATGATTAATGGAAACTCAACACAATGCCGAATGGGTGGATTGAATGCATTTTCGCGCACAAACACTCGAATCCTCAACACTCTTCTATGGGTGGTCCGTCCGGACGTTTGTTTATGCCCTCCAATTAAGCTGCACAATTGCGCCATCCGCGAAATCGAAACCTTCGGATTTTCTCCTACCTCTAAAACCGTTATTACTATTATGACATCATGCATGTGCTGCTTTGGTATTTCGGATTCTAATTTCGCCTCGCATCGAATTGCTGCTGCTAATCCCGATGGCCGTGCAGGATTGGTTGGACGTGTCCACCTCGGGATGATCAACGGATGAAGAAATCACCCATAAATTTATCTTACTTTTTAATTACCACCACGATTATAATACCGCACAGGTTTATCAACCGGTTTACAAAGGCCTCTTTATTAACCCAAATCAATTCCATCATCATCCGTTTCATTTATTTATTTATCTCCTCTGAATACAAATGTGTCTCTTCTTTCGAATTTTATCTCTTATTTATTCAAATTAATTACCCAATGCTTTCGCTTACATAAGCTTCTCCAGATACGGAAACATCATCATTCGCACAAAACCATAAATCTGCGAACGGCTCAAGGAATCGACGCCGATTTCACCTTCAGATCGCTTCTCTTTCTTTTTAATTAATTATTATTAACTGCTTCTTTTATCTCTTTCTTTACGTTTTGGTAAATATTATTGCCGAAATTACGTTAAATGCAATTTAACAGTTTTGAACCAAATTTAAGATGGAAACTTTCTTCCAAACTTATATCATAACTAAAGATTATTACAACTATACTTAATAGTAATAATCAAAGTTTCGATTACAAAAGAAGCAAAAATGTATATTGTTTGATTGCGTAATTTGCAGTTTCTATTTTTATTTCATTCATAAATATTCACAATTTGTGTATTTTGAAGAAGTTTCTAAAGTGAATGAATCAAATTATTCAAAAAACTAAATAAATTTAACTTATCATTTTTATTATTGATTTCTATTCATATTTTTTTATAAATTTATAGCAAAATTACAAAATGTGTTAGAAATAAAATAAGTTAATTCAAAACAGCACAAAACAAGTTTCTAAAATTTAATGAATTGAATTATTCTAAAAATTTAATGATTCTTATATAATTTGTAGTTTCTATTGTTATGCATTTTATAAAGTTATAATCAAAATTTGGAATTTATAAAATATATTATAAAAAATAAAGGCATATCTGAAATGGAGAAGATTAATTTCTCAAAAAAAAAAAATATAGAAAGAATCAAATTGTTATTCGAAGAACTAAATACATTTATATAAAATTTATGTTTTTGTTGTTTACATAATTCAATTTGTTAAACATTTGTCGGATTACATAACGTGCAGTTTCTATACGTCTTCGCACTTAAACCATAAATCTCTTTTTCTTAATTTGGGAATTTTGAAATTCGTTCGAAACACCATTAATTCTCCTCTTTCGTTTTGACTCGATTTGTGCTAGAACTGTATATGAAAAAAAAAGATGCAATGGATTGAGAATTACCATACGGAACGCATTAGAATCGACAAAATTTATTATATTATAATAAGATCGTGCATAATTTACATTCTGAATGTATTTATATATATATATATATATATATATATATAAGTATGGAACGGTTTCAACCGTAGTAAAAGTGATCGCAGTTGGGGGGCTTCAGAATCCATTGTAAAACTTTGAAAACTACGAGACGCCAGACACAAGACGGATAATGCGAAATTACGTTTTACGTGAGATTACAATCTTGCATTCAAAAGCCGACGATATTTTTTATAAAGTGATATTTGCATTGAAGCGAAATGTTAATTGGTAAACTGCAACGGCGGCTAAATTAGGCACAATTCAACGCGCAGAATCAAACATTATTACTTTTTTAGTAAATTAACTTATGAATTATGAATTTATAATGAATACTTTTCAAGAAATTAACGCTAATTTAAGAATGCTTTTTCGTGTGAATTGCACCTAAATAACAAATTGTATAATTATATTACTTCATACCTTTTAAATATTGATTATCCTGCTTTAATTGTAGTACCTAATTGTAAATGTATACACAATCGTTTCTTCGAGTTTGACAGTGAATTGCAGCTAAACGACAAGTGACACAACAATACCATAATATAGATTTTAAAGACTGATTATTCAGCTTTCATTTGAATTCTTAATTAATGATTTATCACTTATAATTTTCGAGATATAAGCAAATATGTAAAGACACTGCTTTCTCGAGGCTTAACAAAACGTTTCTACAAATTTGACAGCGAATTGTAGCTAAACGACAAATGATACAACTATAGACTTATACATGTTTAAAAGAGTGATTATCCAGTTCTAATTTGGATACTTATCTATTGATTTGTTACTTATACTTTTCGAGATATAAGCAAAAATGTAAAGACGCTGCTTTTCCGAGGCTTAAACAAAACGTTTCTTCAACTTTGACAGTGAATTACAGCTAAACTACAAATGATACAACTAAATATGTATATACGTTTTAAAGAGTGATTATCCAGTTTTAATTTGGATACTTAATTATTGATTTGTCACATATACTTTTCGAGATATAAGCAAAAATGTAAAGACGCTGCTTTTTCGAGGCTTAACAAAACGTTTCTTCAAGTTTGACAGTTAATTGTACCATAATGACAAATGATACAACTATACCAGTACACACATTTTAAACGTTGATTATTTAGCTTTAATTTGAATACTTAGTTATTGATTTGTCACTTATACTTTTCGAGATATAAGTAAAAATGTAAAGACACTGTTTTTTCGAGGCTTAACAAAACGTTTCTTCAAGTTTGACAGCGAATTGTAGCTAAACAACAAATGATACAACTATAGACTTATACACGTTTCAAAGAATGATTATTCAGCTTTAATTTGGATACTTAATTATTGATTTGTCATTTATACTTTTCGAGATATAAGCAAAAATGTAAAGACACTGCTTTTTCGAGGCTTAACAAAACGTTTCTTCAAATTGTATCTAATAATTTTGAGTATTAGATTAATAATAATCCAATAATAAATAATCATCATCATTAAAATAAATATAACAATAGATTTTTAACAATGCCAATACAAAACATTCAATAAAATCAATATATTCCTTTAAAAAATTGATTATCTTATAAATAATTGTCTATTGATTATATTAACAAGTGTTATTAATCAACAATTAGGAACAAGTTTTCAACAATTTATTTAGAACACGGAAAAGTTATCTAACCAAAACAGATTAATGATTCTGTCAATTCATACAAAACAGTAACAGAAAAATAAACGAATTGAAACTATTCCAAAACGGTTAGCACCTCTTTTTTACTCAACTTGCTTATTTATATTTTTTGTAATTAAAGATTTGTTAATTGAAAAATCCCACGTACGAGTACTTAACTTTTACTTTTTGTTCAGCGCAAAGAATTCGAGTTGTTGTTTCGAGAATCAGGATTTGAACTAAAATATAAAAAAAAAAACAAAGTGGACATTGAACAATCACCAATTAATTCAAATGAAAGAGAAATACTTTTGCTTTGAATACGAACGCTGTATTCAAAACGTACATAAATTGATTTAGAAAAAATAATATCAATCGCAAATTTAATTGCTTCATTTGAGTGAATGTAAAAAGAAATGTAGAAATAAACGCGGAACGTTTGATTGATGTCCTTTTCAACCGTGTGTAAAAATGCTAATTAAAATTAATCACCTACATTATACTTCCAAATGCATAAATATAAAATATACGACTCGAATTCGGTTCGTTGTGTTTACTTTGTTATTTTTTCGTTTACTTTTTCTTCTGCGGTTATTTCCATTTGCATTTTAAGCTTTTACACGCTCGATCATTTATCAAAAGCTGAAATGCCGAAAAGAGTGAATTCTGAACGAACGGATACTAATTAAATTAAGTACTGTTTCTTGTTATTATTATTATTTCTGTTTCCAAAAAAACTGTTATTAAGACTCGTTCTTGTTGTTGCTTTTTTGGGAGCCGAAGGGGGGCCTCTCCACACTATTAATTAATAATCGATTTGTAGCACGTAGAGAACGGAACTAAAAAGTGGGACCTAATAAATCATAGTTTTCTGGCCCTCCCCGTGAAAGAGAGAACGATGGAAAGAAAGCGATCTTAAATGTTACTTGCTTTAATTAAATTTGGCTACTGTGTTAGGAACTTATGTAATTAAATTAATTCGGTTTCTTTGAATCTCGTTTATCATTACTTTTTTTTCTTAAGTGATTCTAAATGTTGTTGTTGCCTGCAGTTCTTCTGTTTATCTGCGATGCCGAAATATTCGCTAATTGATTATTGATTAGATTAATCTTGGAGATTTCTCAAATTAATTAATTGTTTTCTATCAATTTGGGATTTGTGATTTGCTGGAATATTTCGCTTCAAAAATGCACAATTTAACATAAATTTGGGATTCTTTATCTTCAAATAAAGAACGATGTTTAATTAATATTGTCTGAGTTAATTAATTGCATTTATAAGGAAATAATAGTGAAATAATTACATTTTATCAATATTATTAACATAAAATATTACTTATTTTTGTGTCTAGTTATAAATGTTTCAGAATTATTTTCATAATGATAAAATGGATAATTTCTAAAGATCTATATACAGTAGAGTAGAACGCTTAAGGATTATGTTCCATAATGAGTAATTGGAGTAAAGAGCAAAAAAAATATAAGAAACTTGTTTTTTGTTCAAAATTAAATTGAAAATGAACAATCATATGAAGAACTGTATGCCATATGTTCTGTCTTTCACTGTTCTATATATTCCCATAACATTAATCACTTGTACTTAGTTTTCCAGATTTGCTCTAGACTTTGTGAACTAAAAGTCAGATTTCCACCAGCTTTCTTCAATCTTTATTTTATTATTTGCTAAGATTATACAATTAAATCTAAGAGTATGGAAAATAGCAGGGCTTCGCCTTCTTGAAGCAACATTAGAACACACCTTTAGCAGCTACGAAATATATTCGAATGTGGAACGAGATGCTTTATCTCGGACGCATTTAGCAATGATGATAAGATGCGTTTGAGGAGGTAATAGACAGAGAGGCGAGAATAATTTTGAATAATTTAAATCCAAATATGTAAAATTGAATGGTGCAGATATTACACACAGGAAAAGGCAGAGACAGAGTGCATCATCACATGCTAGCAACGAAAAAGAAGGAAAAAAGTGTGTACAGAAACGACAAGGAGAAGCAAAATCAGTCCTAAGAAAACTGGATTCGAATCGTAATTTATGGGCTCTGCACGTAAAGGAAAATCTCCATGGTATTTCTGCGATTTTTCGATTTCCTTTTATCGCCACGAACGAGCTCTTCCCAGGAATGGAATCCGAACCGTTAAATCCCGGCTACGGCACTAATTCGAACGTCTTAATTATTTCGATTGGTCTATCCTCTATATAAATACGACGCAGCAAGTCGGAAAGTTTACAAATCAGGATTCAAATCAATGTCTGCAATAATTGCACCACTCGCAGATCGTTAATTTTTACTGCAACGGTTGGTGATTTTTAAGAACATTTTATTCATAACAACTTCAAGGAAATACAGAATAGAATCGAATATCGGAAGATATAGAAGAAGAGTCAAATATTTATAAATTAAAAAAAAAACTATAGAACAAGTAAGAAGTTTATACATTTTGTTATCAAAAAGTACAATTTGTTTAACTTATATCAGGTGACTGTCAAATTGCAGATTGTTACTATAAAATAGGATCCTAATATTGCTATTAATGATTTGTTTAATACATATATTACAAAACATACAGTGAAAAGTTGAGAGAAATACTGATATTTGGAAAATACCAAAATTGTTCCAGTCCTTGATAGATACCTCTCCCTTTCTCTTAAATTCATCTCAAAAGACTCCAGTATATCCTTTCTCTCCAAATTTTGTATCCTTCGAGATCCATCAACCCCTCCCAAATATAAGTATCCCAAACAAACCCTATTCCAGTATATACTATCCCTATAATTATGTCCCTTCCTTTTCCTAGAAGCTGCTTTTTTGTATAATGATTTTTTTTATCTACTTCTTGTATATTTAGTTTCTAAATTGTACATATATTCATGGGCGGAAAGATCAATGGTCGATAGCCCTTTGGCCAGCCTTTTCTTTTTATATTATTATTATATTTGGTTTTATGTTTAGAATTGTATTTTGGAAAATATATTATAATGAAAATGTAAGTCAACTATAATTGTAATGTAATGTGCTAAATCCGTCTCTGCACAAATGCATTATTTAGATAACGTTTCAATCGACGTCGACTGAATTGTGTGTGGTGTGGTATACATGCACATATGTCTTTTCTTCATCTCGGAATTACACATCTATTTGCATTATATATATTTTTTTGTTTACTTTTTCGTTTGTTCGCCGTGTTTTGCAGGTAATTTCCAACTTTACGATTGGCAATCAGTACTTACTTACGTACAATAATCTAATACGTATTTATGAATGATATTGTGTGGTCCGATTACATGCAAATTTACAATTCAATGTGTTATACATTTAGACTCCTACTGTTTGATTTGCATTTTACCGTGCCGCATTTGATTATAATAATAATGCGATCTGAATACACGCTAATGGACTCGATAAATCCATTTCGTCATACTCCTTCGACAACTGGCCGAGACGAAGGAAGAAAGAATAGCCAATCCGCACCGAAAGAGGAGGAGAGAATAACAGAGTATAAAAAAATGTGTATCTACAAGACAAGACGTAATCATGAACAATGTGACTCACGTAATCATTAAGGTCCACACTCTACATTCCGTTTTATATAATCTACCTTTTTGCATATCCACTGTTTCATTAATACGTTATTACATAAAAAGCGTTCCAATTTCACTGTTGATTTGATAATTGATATTTGGTGGATGATACAAAGCGGATTTGTTTCAAATTTATATAATATTTTAGAGAAGGTGAAAAAATCTACCTTTTTGCATATCGTTTCATAAATACGTTATTATATACAAGTTGTTCCAACACAAACTTCGACCTCAACATGAAGGAACTATCTGAAAAATTCTCTCAATAAGTACAATGATTCAATGAAGAATTAAGATCCAAGACCAATGTTGTTTTGTACATACATTTAGGGTGAAAATATCCACTGCCTGAAAAGAGATCAATTGACCTTTGAAAAATTGTACATAATTCATATATTTTATTGAAATAATTTATCAAAGATATAACATTTATTGCAAACAAAAAATAAACAAACTGTGGGGCTAATGTTCGTGAAAACACATGATTGGTCGAAGAAAGTTGGAAGGAAGAAGGAGGGTTAAAGTTTACGACCCTCATAAGGCATAAATGAGACAAACCATCCAAAATCATCCTTTCTTGTCTATCATCCGCCGATCAGTAAGGTTCTTTCTACCGTAACTCTTATATCCGTTTCTTTATTCCAAATGTGTTATTACCAGAGTAAATATACGTTCTTGTATTTCGTGTACCTGATGACTGATGGGCGTCCCATCATCGTCCTCACACACCCGAACCTTCAGTTAGCCAAAAAACTATAATAAAAATGAAGAAGTACAAAAAGCAAAAGGGCTGCTTAAAGATTAGATTATTTTTATGAATGTTGGACAATTAGATACTTAATAGTAGTTATGGAGTATAATAATTGAAATGAGAGCAATATAAATCAAGTGACATTAATTGAATGATAATATCCTTTTGGGATAACTTCCAGTTAGAGTCGATCATTAGCAAAGCAATAATATTCAAAGCATCCGTCGATGTACATAAATTAAGATTGAAATATTAAGAGAGATGTATTAATTGGCAAGTCGCAGAATGCGGCTTGCGCAATGAGCCATGCACTAAACTATTATATTTCGAGCTTATCTGAAAGCCATAAAGTACGAAACCCGTTGCGCCAATAAAATCAACCGTTTTTTCTTTCTCTCCCATTCCATTCCTCTCCTCTTCAGCGTCTTTGTCTTCGACGGCATTCGCGTTTCCCTCAGCCGTTGTCTGTCCCTCGTCTTAATAAAGATCGAAGATAGGATGGAAGGCAACGTGCAAATTACAATTGCAATCATGCATCGATCCCCCCAGTTCAGCAAACAGCTGTATATATCATATCATTTTTTCGTAGTTCTTTCCCGGTATACTGGTATTTGCTCATAGGTGATTTGCAACGGCGTTCTCGGATTGTCGCGATTTCCATTAATATTTATGAAACGCACAAAATCCAAGCATGATTTATCAGTTTATCAATGTTTCGTTCGCACTAGGAACTATTTACACTCAACCTCTGCTTCGTACATAAATTGGAGATACGTATCTCGAGCATGTGGCTCGACACGGGGATAAATCAATGCGGTCTGATCGTGATTAAATGCACACACAGCACTTGGCAAAATGCACTTTGATGCAATAACTTCGAATCCTCCTCTAAATCCAATACCTTTTATTTATTTATTTTTTCGGTGTGTTTGTTTGTGTCTTCTTCAAGCTTGGTTGTATAAATTACGTTTTGTGACGCATTCCAACTTTCACGAAACTTATCGGATCCTTGTTCACTCCTTCCATAAATACTTAATGATGTACCCTCTTCAAGTTGGAAACGAAGCAGCGAATAAATCCTGTGCAGAGTATTGATATACGCCCTTGAGGTATACGATAAATTGTCCCCGCTGACACACATTACCGAAAATCTTTAAATCTCTGAAAACGGAACTTTTGTTTTCCGGTTTGGCATTAAAATGCTGCCGCAGAGCCATGCATCATTCCATGTGCCTAAACCAGTTTCGGGTGTCTTGAAATTTATCTCCATAAAATTGCGCTCTGACATTTATCACTTCGCAATCGCTGCAGAGATTTAGTAGATAATAATAAGTGAGCTATTGAAACGTGCATTTCATGAGCAAGTGATGATTACAGTATACTTAAAATCGTACCCCAACATTATGCTTTATTAACAAATACATTAAATTTTCCATACTGAATATAACTACGATCAATTTACAACATATTATATAAAAAGAGAAAACCACAATTCTTGTACATGTTTTATAATTACAATTCTTTCTATTGATTTTCTTCATATTTTATCAAGAAAAATAACACAAATTATGTTATCAATTTTCTATTTTCAATACTAGATGAAAATTTGGTTAAGAAATTGTGAAGGCTTTTAAACATGAATGATTTGTATGTGCATAAAATATAAAATTATTCACAAAAAATTAAATTGGTAATTAAAAATGATATTAATTTCCATGTGATTTTATGTAAATAAGTCTTTAAGTCAGTTAAGTTTTAATTTGTATAAAATAAAATAGTTTTATGTTAAGTTTTTGAAAAATATCGGTTAAAGTCCATAAATTTAGAAATTCGAATGACCTCTTCTATTCCAGAACCAAAATTGTTCCAGTCCTCGATAGATACCTCTCCCATTCCCTTAAATTCATCTGAAAACACTCAAATTTAACTCCAAATTTTGTATGTTAGTAATATATAGAATAGAACTAATATCTAAAGGTAACTTTAAATAAATACTTCATATATTTACTAGTTTACTAATTATTAAACTTATTCACTTTAAAGTGCGTTCTAACTGAAACCCAAATGATAATGAAAATATACCCAAGTCCAAAACCAGTAACGATTATGATCTGTCAAAACAGTATATAATGAATTCAATGACTAAATTATTTAAAAATTCAACGGTGAATTTAATAAGTTAATTTATAAACCATAAATAATACTAGTTTGGTTTTTTATCCTCTCTTTCCTTCTCTTCCCCATATCATTCCGTCTCCCTTTTCTGTTTTCCTAAGCGCAGCGACGGAGCAAATACGTATAACTCATTCGAATGCATTAGGTCATAATACAAATGATTTCGAGTCTCGGCGCTGATAAATCGCTACATGCACGAAATGTCGGCTCGTTGTTTGGGCCCGTGTTTAACAAAATGACCAGAAGAAAAGAACGGACAAAGAATCAACAGGACAAACGAGAAACAAACATAGAAGAAAAAAAGAAAAGAAGTTGAAAGAAATAAGAAGCAGAAGGACCGGTAGGATAAGTCGAATGAGATAGAACAAGAGTCGAAAATCGAAAACCATTAATAGTCGTAGATTTGTCAAAATGCAAATGCGCTGTACATAAAGTACGGAACGAAAATAAATAACCGGAGCTGAAATAAGTATAAATAATGCAGTGAAGAATTAAAGAAATCAAATAGAAGCCAACGCCTCGGCGTTTATAAATAGATTCTTCGGGTTCCTTGTTCATTTTGTTTTTCATTCTTTTAGAAATCGAAACATCACGGTCCCAAAATCAAGAACTAAACCGATGATTTTTAGGTCACAAATATTACTTTTTTTATGAATGGGAAGAACAATGAAATTATACTTTTTTTTTCTATATCTTTACGTCAATCCGTTATTCGCTTGAAAGTAAAGAAATATTAATATATTATAATATAAACATAATAATTTGAATTTATTGACATAAAAAAATATTAAAAATTATTTCTATTTTGTTATAGAAATCATTTTGTTGCACCATTGAAATATTTAGAAAAGCAACTAAAAGTAGTTAATTTATATCATTTTCGAAAGTAAATGATAGTTTATTAAAAATGCATCTAACTTTAAGATAGAATATTAGTTTTGATAACTAATTTTTAAGAAATTTAATTTCGTTAATCAGAACTAAAATTATTAATAACCAATATTCAAAATTGTTTAGTAATTAATATACAAAATCTCATAGTTTATATAGATGTGAGGTTCAAACTAAAGAAAATTTCAATTAACTTAATTAATTCAGAACCAACAAAGCAAAATTGCTTACAAAATAATATGTTCAATTTGACAAGTATTACTTAATTATCAAGTTTTTCTTCTTAATAAATTCCAAACTTAATCATCGGTTAAATCATGCAAATCCAAGGTTTACTAAAATTTAATTAGTAAACATTATAAAGTAGATAACACAAGATAACCGAAACATCATAAATTGATCAAACGAATTTCTTATTATTTTTTTTTAATTTGAAAAGACAAGAATTCCGAATTGAAAAACAGTATGGTAAGTTAATTTCGGAAGAGAAAAAATACGTTGAGGCCCATGATTTATTCATTTTCTTTAATCCTTAATGTATTTATTTATCTTTCGTCCATAAAACAAGGCTTTCATCTTCTTTCGGTTCCAAAAAATACATAATTAATTTGTAAGTCCGAACTAAAAAAAAAGAAACACACACAAATCAGAAGAAATCAAACAGTTACGATTTCCGGATTGAAAATGTATTCGGAACAAACAGAAACTTTAATGTGATTTATTAAAAATCGCCCACTAATTAAGCTTTCTTCCATTTTGATTGCATTTTTTGTTTGCCGTGAAATATTTTATTTAATTCTTTAGTTTCTATATCTATATTCGGAATGTCACTACAGGAATTCGAATAAAATTGTTTTTTATATTGACTTTTATTAATAATTTATTGAAGTAATCCAAATTTATTAGAAAATATATTATTATTGAAAAAATTCATATAATATCGAAATATTAAACGTTATACGATAAAATGATGCACGAAAATATGAAATTATTGTTTTATTTCATTATTTTTGCTGTAAATCATTGGAAATATCAACGAGCGGTTCGGAAACGAACCCAAAAATAAAATTGTAACAAATACTTAAATTTATGAAGATCTTTTTATCATTGTTTTGTATAACAAATATCTTTATACGTTAGGATTTTTCTTGAGGTATCTTTTCGGTATTTTACTTTATTTTATATTAGTTACAATTTTGAAAATGGAATTGTTATATTGCCGTGTCCCACGGATGTAATTCTTTGGATACCGTGGATTATCTCATGGTTACGTCGTTGTGGATTCTTTGAGTGGTTGATGAATATCAAATGCGAATATTGTAAGAAGTTGTATTTGGACAGTTGAGTGTTTTTATGGAGAAGTCAACTATATAAGTGTTGATCTCCTATTTTATCAACTAAGAGTTACATTTTTCTCTTAAGTTATTCGTTGCTCCTCTAGCTAAGACTTTTAAAAGACTGACTTGATATTAGATTAACATCTTATTTTATACTAACTAACAGCTGTGAGTGTAGGGGATGGGTTTTCCCTGTGGGTGGAAAGTCGCCCACTGATGTGTACATTTCTTATCCTAATATTCGGTAGTGGTAAAAATAGTCACAACAGGATGCCAAAAGGTCTCTAGTCTTATCACTACCTGAATGGTCGACGAGATTACGATAGCCGGTCTTTCTAGTAATTAGGGTATAGAATCTTCCTAAATGGAAATGTACGTCGTTAAAGAGAACGTACTTACAATAATCAATACAATAACAAGGAATGATATAAACAATAACGGTTATACAAAACAATAGTATTATACCATTATTTTAAATTAAAAGCCTCGGTGATATCGACGAGCGGTAAAGAAACGAACCCAAATAAAAAAATCGATCCAACCGAAATTTACCATTATATCTTCAATTTGATGATATTATACAAATTAATGTCAAGTGTCCAATAAATAACACGCTATAAATAAGACTATCGATGCGTATCTTTCGGGTTTCAGAGTTTATATTACGACCATCGAAATAAAAATCGTTTCCATTTGATTTATACGATGTAATTAAGTGGCTTTCTTTCCTCGTGACGAATCCCGTGGATCGATAATTGATTTATGAAAAAATATTCAAATTGATTCTCTCCGATACGTGAAACCGCGACGGGGCAGAAGAAGTGGAAGCCGTAAGGTGAAATGGGAGAAGATCGAGGAGAGGACGAATAACAACAGCAGAAAAAAGTAATTATAAATTCTAATTGATTTATAGCTTACAATTTATTGATTTATTGGATCCCATTGTATTCACGCAAAATATATATATAGTGTTTGGAATGGTGATTGTGTAGAAAGAATAAACAATATTAAATACATTTGAACGTGTATTATTATGTAGTGTATATTTAGAAACCCAACTTAGACAATGGATGATTGATTAATCACGGTACCTAATAGAGAAATTTTAATTCTAAATACATAAAGAAATTAGAATCAAAGCATAGAAATCAAATTATAATTAGGATGGAAGTTTTTTTTAATACATTCTTTATTTGCAATTTACAGTTAGAATAAACAGAATTACTAATTGATGAAACAGTTTCTATATAAAAGTATTAAATTAGTATATCAATTTCCACGTCTTAATTTTTAGAAATACAAAAAGTTTGCGAGAAATTAAAGAAATAGATAAGATTTGTAACAGTTTTTGCGTTGTTGGATTACAGCGATTTCATTGAACAAAAAAAGATAATTATTAAGAAAAGTAAATCAACTTCTATTAATAGATTTGTTAGAAAGAAATTATGTGCAATAATATATATAAATTATAAGTTTGAAACATGAATGTATGTATAGCTTTGTAGTTGTAAAATTGATAAAATGTACTTTTTTTTTCTGGAAATTCATAACTTCTTACTCAATTATTTTAAAGTACATATTTGATATAATCCTTAAGATATATTCCAAATTTCTTGCTCTTAATCTAAGATTAAATCTGTAGCATTGATACAATCTACGTATGAATTAATCGTTTTACTTCTATGCTACCACTCAGATAAGATCAAATTGGTGCAAGTCTTTCATCGATTAATCCTAATTAAAATGTGAAGCACTGCAGTTGTAATTACCATTCTTTTAACACAGCGGGTCGCTCGGAGCTAGAAAGGCGAACGAACATATCTCACTGTACATTAAAAGGAAGAATTCAATCACCGTAGGAAATTTCATTTCAAATCGTCTTCAATCACATTGTTTCAATTATTATTTTGCATAACATGCAATTTAATAGTAGCTGAACTGTATTTATTTGTTGAGAGTTTCTCCAAGCATTATCTAAAATCTGCATTCATTGTAAGAAAGTCAATTTCATAATTGTTTCATTTATTTTTTTTATTATTATTTATTTACTAATTTTCTTGAACTGAAGCCTTTGTTTTACGTTATTCATATATTTTGATAATAATTCTAGTATAAAATTATAATGATTTTATTGATTAAGGGATTATATTTCAAAAAAGTAATATATGATTCATATAAAAATATTATATTAAAAATATATTAATTATTAAAAAAATTATATATAATGATAACATATACTATTTAGTAGTATGAAATGATGTTTGGAATGCGAAATTATTGTTTTAACTGATGATTTTTAAAGAAAAACTTTGGAGATATCAACGCGCGGTAGACGACAAACCCGAAACTTTTTCTTTCTTTCAAGTTAAATTTAATATTTATTTAATGAAAAAGTTCTAATAATTACTACGAGGAGTATGTAAGTGAATACAAAATGATTACTTTGAGATTATCAAATTAATTTATTTGAATAAATTTGACGAAAATGTATTGACTAAAGTATTTTTACTTCAAATAATTCCCAGTAAATTGAAGAATTTGAAAAGAAAATAGATACTTGTCTTTATTAATGAAATATCAAATACAAAATGTTGTGACTGTTTTACGGTCGAGGAGAGAGAGTTTTATATACACGTTTGTTGTTGTTGATTTTTTTTACAATTTTTTAATTTGTTACCTGACCTTTTCGGAATCAATTTTTCCACTATAAATCATTGCGCAAGAGAGCTCTCTGCTCTAAATATTACAATTTTTTTGATATATTGTCTCCATTTGCGTTTCGAGAAATCCACTCGCGCTTAAATTAGATAACAGAAGAGAAAAAATACATTGTGAGCTCTTAAAAGATTATCGTGATGTGCTTGGAAATGGACGTGTTTTAGAATTTGTATATTTTTCGGGATTGTAAATCATCTGCCTCTGCTGACACGAGGCATTTTCACACGGAGGTGTTGTGTGATGGAATAATTACCGAGTAATCAGCAACAACAGAGCCGAGCGAATTTAATTATTATTTCATTGCGGGAACGAGAACAAATTGATATTTCGTGGTGTCTGTATGTGTGTTGGCTAAAACACTCCTCTCTTCGCCAACGTCGGAGGTCCTCTTAATTGCCAAGAAGCCCGACCGACGGTAATAGCACACACTACATTCATCAAGCTTTTACATTTAAATTATGAAACTTCGTTGCGAATTTGTTTATTTCTAGTCATTTTATAGTAAATCTACGTTCGTTATTAGTTTCGCTTATTTTTTACAAAATCTTAACACGATTTACATAATCTGAATATGCAAATATCTTCAATATATTATTAAAATAAACGATTTTTACATAATCTTTATGTGCAAAGTAAAATTAAACTATTTTCGTCAATTCTATGTAAATTGTAAGTTCATTTTAATTCAATTTATTTTCCATTTAAGTTTCACTTCATTTATGTAGATTCAAACAATTTCATATAAATTGAAATAGTTTCGTAAAGTTTCATACAATTTCATATATTTTCATACAGTTTCACATAATTTCATTCAGTTTAATATAGTTTTACACAGTTTCAAAAAATTTCATATAGTTTCATCCAGTTTCATAAAGTTTCGCACAGTTTCATACAATTTCAAACAGTTTCAAACAATTTCATCCAGTTTCATTTAGTTTCATCTAATTTCATATAATTTTATACAGTTTCATCCAATTTTATATAATAAAATACAGTTAGATACAGTACTTTCCTATAGTTTCATTCAGTTTCTTAGAGTTTTATATAATTTCATACAGTTTCATCCAGTTTCATCCAGTTTTACACAGTTTCATACAATTTCATACAGTTTCATACAATTTCATACAGTTTCATTCAGTTTCATGCAGTTTCATTTAATATCATACAGTTTCATCTAGTTTCACATAGTTTCATACAGTGTAATATAGTTTTACACAGTTTCAAAAAATTTCATAAAGTTTCACACAGTTTTATCTAGTTTCATACAATTTCATACAGTTTCATTTAATTACATACAATTAGATACAGCAGTTTCCTATAGTTTCATTCAGTTTCACAGAGTTTTATATAATTTAATACAGTTTCATCTAGTTTCATATAGTTTTACACAGTTTCATACAATTTCATACAGTTTCATACAATTTCATACAGTTTCATTCAGTTTCATCCAGTTTGATACAGTTTCATGCAGTTTCATTCAGTGTCATACAGTTTCATCTAGTTTCACAGTTTCATACAGTTTCATCTAGTTTCACATAGTTTCACATAGTTTCATACAGTTTAATATAGTTTTACACAGTTTCAAAAAATTTCATAAAGTTTCACACAGTTTTATCTAGCTTCATACAATTTCATACAGTTTCATCCAGTTTCATTTAATTACATACAATTAGATACAGCAGTTTCCTATAGTTTCATTCAGTTTCACAGAGTTTTATACAATTTCATACAGTTTCATCCAGTTTCATATAGTTTTACACAGTTTCATATAGTTTCATACAATTTCATATAGTTTCATACAATTTCATACAGTTTCATTCAGTTTCATCCAGTTTGATACAGTTTGATACAGTTTCATGCAGTTTGATCCAGTTTGATACAGTTTCATCTAGTTTCATCCAGGTTAACATAGTTTTATATAATTTGATACTGTTTCAATTAGTTTCATAAATCTCAAAGAAGAAAATCAGTTTATTATAGTTTGTTTCACAATTAACTAAATCAATAATACTTAGTTTTTTTCTTGATTTCGTCTTTTAAATATTTATTATTAAAGAAATAAGTTGATGATTATTACACTAAATACATTTATTAATGTACTTATCGCAAAAAGTCTACAGAACAACTTCTAGAAAATGAATTACTAAAAATTACTTTACTTCAGATTATGATTTCATGTTATAATATTTGTAATTGACATTTTTAGGAATTTAGCAAATGTAAATCTTAAATATTCACTTCCGTGAGTAATTCACAGCATAATGTAAGTTTTAAAATATCTTAAGTTAATTTAAATAAGTAAGAAATAAGTGATCTTAAAACAAACTCAGGCTCTCGGCAATAAATACAGATGTAATTACACAGTCAGATAATGATTCCATATTAAGATTAGGTCATAGAATTCGCGCGATCGTGACTGAAACAAATCAAGAAATAACACAGCGAGTACGAGAGACTCATTAACTAATAATACCTAAATAATATATCTCAATTTACGGTTATAAACGAATTTCGGTTATAATTACGGTTCAGAGCCTCAAACACGAAACAACAACAGACAAATTAAAACAAGACAAAAAAAACGAACGAAACGTTTGTTATAGAATCCGTGAGTGCAGATGCAGTTGCGCAATAGCACTTTGGTATTTAACAATCTTGAGGGAATGAAAGAAGAAGAAAAAACGATGCATGTGTATTGTAAATCATCGTAAGAGTTCGTACTTCGAGTGAGAGAAATAAAAGTACTAAATGTGGGCATTTCGCCGTGCGGAAAATATCGCAATTGCGACACGTTGCAATTAATCAGTATGGTAATAGGAGATGATTTATTAATTATAAATTTCGTTGTAAGCTTATTGCGCACTCGGGATTCATTAATTACGCAAATGATCGTGGATGTTGATGATGATCATAGTCTTGCAGGTGTAGGCTACGCTCCTTTCGGATGCGGATGGAAAAACGGTATTCTAGGAGAGGTCTCGAAGGATACAGAGGAAAACATCTGAAAACTGGATCTCGAATGGGAATGCCGCACGTAACGAATCGACGTGCGTCGTCATTAATATCGACACATCCGTATCAAACGAAAATCTGAGAAACGTAAATAATGCATTTATCAATTTGTGCTCCAGATTGATCTATCAACTCGTAACTTACAGATTAGATTGATACAGATGTTTTAACACGAGAAAAGTGTTTTTTTTTTGTAAGAAAACATTTCTTCTGGTTTAATTAAAGACAATCTTTTTCTAATATTGGTTGAATTGAAGTGTACTTGATTATAAAGTAGCCTTACATTATATGTTCTTCATTGACTCTAATTAATTATTACACTTTTCATACAAGAGCATATTATGTAATATGTTTTATGTATATTAAAAGTACATAACTTAATCAATGTTACATAAGTGAACAAAGGAAAGCGAAAGTTTTTATTTAGAAAAAAAAAGTGCACTTTAACGCTTTCTATTAAATATATTTATAAAACTTAATCATAATATTGAAACAATGTCAAAACATTTTGACAGATTCGACATATAAAAGATGGATTTTTTCATGTCTTCTACAAATATAACTATAATATACATAATCAATTGTAAGTATATTTTAAATAATAGTTCATTTTTAGAAACGAAACTGTAAAAATAAGTAGATGTTTCAAAATAAATATGTATAATAGTTACAGAATGAAGTGACTTTGCAAGATTAAGTATAGTGAATATATTATATTAAGAACAAAAAGGCAAACTGTTTCTATCGAGGACAGATTGACGAGGATTGGTATGTCCAGAGGATTTGCATAGAATTGTGGAGGAGCTACGGTCTTTGTGTAAATGCAAAGAAAAATATACATAAATAAAGAGACAGCGTATTTATTATATTAGAATATAAACGTTGATTTCTAGTTTGCAAGTGGTTGGTGTAAGAGAGCATCAATGTAGACTTTATGTAGGAACAAACAAAGCGGCATTGGCAAACACGTCGCCATACAAATCCTTAACCGATTGCGAACATGTAAAAGTGGATTCCCGTATAAATAAAGGGAAGGACCGAAGAGAGAAGTAAAAGCGATAAATGAATAATAAATAAATAAACGGATGGCGGAGAGCAGGAAACAGTTTGGGATCCGTTCGGAGCGGCTCACAAAGGGCACGAGACATTAGAGACGTAGATAGAAAAGTAAGAGGATCGTGAGCCAGACATTACCGAATACAATGGGACGTCGTGTGCGGCTCTCCAGTTCTTTCTCCAAAGAGAGAACACCCTGTGTGATTGTTGCTGTTCCCTTCCCGTTCGGTATTTACGATTTTGGTGTTCCCTGGTGCAAGCACAATGGTGTAATGCGGCCCGGAGGTGGGTAACATCCTTCTGAGGACCTTCCACGTCCTACCTTACACGCACTTATCTTAATTAGACGAAGGATAGGCTTCGAACATTCGTCTGCAGTCGCAGTCATTCGCGCAAAATTATACCTCCAAATCGAGCTAATTAGCCTTTAGACTTACCGACTTCGCGCCGCGATTTATACACCAATCCCGTATCAATACGTGCATAAATCGCGGTTCGGCCATTCATTCAAATCTCATTCAATTTCCTACATTAATTTCCCAACAACGCGAAAACGCCGAGCAGCACCTGAGGAACAAAACATTTTCTGCTCAGCGGCTAGCGATGCTAATTAATCGATGCTTTCATCATCGTTAGTTCTGCTGAGATTAGATCAATTAGGAGGGAAACCTTTTAAGATGTAATGTCGTTGGTAACATCGTGGAACACAATCGAAACGCAAGCACATTCTTCTGTCTGACAATAAACTCCGAAACCATGTAAAGCAACAATGTACAATGTGTATTCTTCTGGTTTTGGACCAGGATACTTCCAAGATTTGCAAAGAAACACAATGTAGCTACTAAATTCAATCACTTGCGTATTTAGCATAGTCTGCCTCTGCATTACTTCCATCTTCATTTTCACATCATAATAATATAAAGCTACCTACACACTCATTCTCAATTCCCTTAGTTATCAAATTTACAACACCTAAATTATAACTAATCTGGTACTTTGTCATATCGAGTAATCATTTTATTGGAATTTGTAGTATTTTATATTTTGGACAATAAATGTCATATATACAAATAAAAAAAGTACTTTGAAATTAATAAATTAGTTTACAATGACTTTGTTACGTAAGTTTAAATCAATTTAGAGATAGCATTACTTTGTTATAAATAGCAAACAAGCAAGTTTGAAGCAATCCATTTTGTAGTATTATGTAGTGTGTACCTACCTCTATAAATTTTTAAGGTAAGGTAAGGTTTTACTAAAGATAAATAGAGTTTTAAGTAAAATACTAAATGTTCATTTTTCTACTTTACTCACTTTTAGATGATTTCTTAACATGATTTATTCAAATTCCTACCCTTAAACCTAGTTAGCCATTAACTAATACTTTTTAGCTATACTTAAACTCCTACAAAACAATACTTTCCCATCTTATCTTCGTAGTGAACTATATTTCCTTTTTCCATAAGCTTTGTGCGTATTGATTTTAAGATTAGAGTAAAAAGTCTTGACTTGAAGTCATATAATACAAAAGACTGAATTAATTAATCATTGATAAACTTGTAGCAAATAGAGATATTAATGAGAATGTGCAACTAAATATCTTTAATTTAGTTGCACATTTTTCTACTTAACTCTCTTGAAAATTTCTTAACAATTCTAATATAGTTTCCTACTCTTAAACCTACAGGCTGATAAGAACCGAAAAGATGCCAGAAATCGGACCGTAACATAAAAAAACCTAGACTCCATTCAAAACTACTTTTAACTATCTTTCCTGATTCGTATTGAACCATGTTCCACTTTTCAATAACATTATTGCGTTATAACACCTTGTTTATTGATTTTGAGATTAGATTAACAGGTTCTAACATTCATATAATAGAAAAGACTAAATGTATTCATCATTGATACACTTCTAACAAATACAGATAGAAATGAGAATATTTTTATATAAAAATAATAATGCACTTTCTTCATTATAAATTTATCGATTTATAACATTCAATCTTGATATGATATTAAAGTCATAACATTTTGATATAATCGATTCGACAAAAGTATATATATTTACATAGACATTTTTCTTAAAGAACTGCTTTTTCAAAAGATAACATCAATTTCTTGGGAAACCGAAATGTAACTTTCAAAATATTATTGAACAGACAGAATAATTAACCAATGGAAATTCGGATCTACTCAATCATAAATTACATCTTATGAGTTCTTAATTATAATATATCAAGTGAATAATGTATCAAAACTGTTGAAAAGTGAATTATGAAAAAGTTGGCATGAAAATGGATAAATTAAAATACACCCATACCTCGCTTTACGGCTTAGATACGTTCCACGAAATTTGGCCGCAAAGCGAAAAGCCGTATAAGGAATCAATTATTGCGCTGGCGCAAGATTGGCAACATGTAGATATATCGACATAGAAAAAGTTTTAGGCCGTAAATGGAATATATATATAACAATATATGGATTATTGTACGTATATATTGAAAGTTGTTTTCTACTCATTCAGAGTATTCATAGTTTTCAATTGTTTGTAGGTTTTGTAAAACCTAAAAGTTTATTAGTAATATAGTATTCAATCAATATTGTAAATGTAGTAATTGACCAAAAAAGAAAAAGAAACTATATAATATAAAATGCAATTGTATGTTGAAGCTTTCACGACGAAGACAATTAACGTCGAATCCAAAGAGCTTGCTGAAGGCTCTGATCTCGTTGTTTACGTCTCGCTTTACGCAATCGCGATCGCAGAGTTCGTTGTTTTTCGTTTGTTATTTTACTTTTTTATATGCATACAATTTTTTTACGTTCATTTTTGTTTTCATTACGTTCATTGCATGCGTCTCTTGTGCAATCCGAGCCATTAAATCCTCCGGTGCGAAAAGAAAGAAATCGAACTGGTTTTTGGGTTGCAGCTAGTATAGTGAGTGTGGATGGGGGCGCGAATTGGGCCTTCCGAATAACGAGACACACACCGGCACGAAAGGCGACAGAACTAAAGCGAAACTTCGAAACCGGATCATTCCATTCGAGACCGATGAATGTACACCTCTCATACTTATGGCTTCATTTCGTTTCACAAGAACAATAAACTGAGTTAAATAATGCACGGACGGATCAAGTGATTGCTCGGTTGCGACACACGATTTCGATTTGCGAAATTTCATCTTGAAAATATTAACAAAAAATGTGCAAATGTGTCTTGAATATCTACAAAATATACTTATATTTACAACTAGTAGCAACTTACCAAGCTTTTAATCAATTTTGTAGATAGACAACTATGTTAATAACACAATATATAACTGTAAATTCATATGATTACAGCCTCATTAATTAACTAATTATAATTGCAATACTTGTTAATTTATACAAAAATATAAGGCAGAAAGAGCGTTATATTTTATTTTTCTTTCCTTTGTATTTCTTTATTACTAATTATATTAAGTATTTTTTATAATTATTGTGCAATGTTATTATTATTAAATATATAAAAGAATAATTCACAAAAATATATATAATAACTGTTATAAAAGGATATTGACCATAGCACTTTTTGCGTTTTCTTTAAACAAAACAAACAAGTTTAAGATTTATCCTTTACATTTACAATTCATAACGTTTTGAAATATTTTACGATATTATAGAAATTATTATGTTATGGACTATTACACATTCGTTGTTAGTTATATTTCTTTGCAATATACTACGTTCCATATATATTTTATGATACAATTTTAATAAATAACATCATATATTTATTTTTTATTATTTCAATAATTTGCAACAATTATTGAATATTTACTACTAAATTCTAACAAAAAAAATGTATTTTTACAGCTTTAATCTTAATTGTATTAAACTTTAAACTTTTTAACATTTCTCCAATTTTGTTTTATATAAATAGCATTTCTATAATAATTTACAATATACTCGTTTTTATGAATTATTTTGTAATTAAAGTGAAATTTAAACTTTGAACATTTCTTCCATATTTTAATGAAAACAATATATTACACTTTCTATAATCATTTACACTATATTCGTCAAATTTAACTAAGAAAACTTAAGACGTTAATAAAGGTAATAAATTTTAGTATTCTTTTATAGTTTCCCAACGTTTATTTCTTAATTTTATTGTCTCCGTAATGTTTGCATGCAATCAAACAGTATTATAAACTTGGTGTTAAAGCTAGTGATTATTCAATTTTCAAGATACTTAAACTCAACACTAATAACTACTAGTTATGAATCATTTGAGTTGATGCTATTAGGAGAAAACAAGAAAAGAAAATTTCGAATATTTGTAAAAACTCATAGTAGTTTTTGGTTTATTTATAAAACTTTTTAATAAAATTTGAAACTAAATTAAAATTTCCTTATAATTTCACAATAATTAAATCCAGTTAATAGAGGACTAATGCGTATTTTACCATAATTAGTATAATTTCTTTTAAAATTCAGTTTAATTTATTATTTTTTATTCAGAAAACCTCGGTCAATACTTACTGAAATGACGTTAATTAACTTCTTGTATGGTTTACACCATCTCCGATCCATCAATTTGTAGTTTCCAATGTATACCTGAAGTCCTTCAATCATAAAAGTCAAGTAAAAGTGTCTGAAAAAGCATAATTCAAACTACTAAGACTCTACAACGAAAACACCAGACATTATTCCACGGTGTCCATAATTCCATCCCTAAGACACAACATTTGTCAAAATTTGGACCAATAAAGATGTTTAAATTTTAAAAAAAAATGGAAATATTTCTGGAAAAATATAGAACTATTTCATGTGATTTTTTGATCTAATTATTTCATGAAAATAAATATTTTTATAAAATTTTGTTTAAATAAATAATCTCGTTTGATCGTGATACATTCATATCAATATTAATTTCAACATTTACATATGTATATCAGTAAATAGAATTAGAAAATACATTGAGATGTATGTGGGACCATTGCTATAGGCCATTATTTTTAATGTCCATGTAATTATAGGCATTAATAAAGTACGATATTAATACATCTGTATCATGTTAATGTTAATAAAACCAACTGTGCAGGTGATATAGTTAACGCTCAACAGCAATGGTATGTAATTATGTAAGTTTCTCAAGAAGATTTAGTCGATAGCCAATTGCGGCCGCGATAAATTAGATAAAAGAGCGCTGTTGCTGGTCGACGTAGGTTTGGTGTGTGTGTATCGGTATTAAAGATTTACATATGAAAATACCCGAGGATAGTCCGGGAATTTCGTGAACGCGTATCGTTAAAGGCGTCTGAATTATGCAACGGCCAGGTAAACCACGACGGGTCGTAAATCCTTAGGGTTCGAGTGAGATGCACGTCGGAATTTGTGTGTATAAAAATAAAATAAATCGGTTTGATTGAAGGTAGGTAGGTAGGTAAGTAGGTAGGTAGGTGAGTTGAGATCAGGTGGTCGAGGATGGACGTCGGAGGCGAGAGACCATAAAGTTTAATTGATGTGTGCGAGCATACACGGTACACACACACACAGGTACCAAAAAAAGCAAAGTAAAAGAAGAAGCAACGTATTTATAACCTAATTAGCCTAAGTACCCAAGTACTCGACTACCGGCTAATTTGCTTTTATTTTTTGCCACGTGGCGTATCGAAAATTTCGAAAGCGCACAGATTTGTCAGCAGATTCGGATCTCGTCGCAGCACGATTAATCTTCGACCACTCAACGCCCCATTACTTTGAAGTATCGAATTACCAACAAATGATACAAATTTTTCTTTCACGTTCATCGCCAAGAGGTGTTATTGTTTTCGGCGAAAGCCGTCATCATTTGCATGCTTATCTACACTACCTCTCGCGCGCTTTCTTTCGAATCTAATCTAACGATACCTAAAATGGTAAAGCCCGGTCCTAATTAGCTGCTGCATTTATTTGTTTTTTTAAGATTGGGCAATAAAATGTGGTTAATGAGTGCTCCAGAGGTGGTGATGCAATTCGCAGTTCTTTCACTTCTTCTAAGTCATCTCCTCCTCCTCCTTATTTCAACTCTCGGTCTTGGCTAACAGGAGCCGATAAAATCGGGTTACCGCTCTGCAAAATGCTTTCGTGCTTTTATTAATTGGAGATCGTGGCTCATTAGGAGTAGTCTTTGGGATGAATGGAGCTCGTTGTCATCTCACCGTTCTCTCTCACAAATATTTATTTCTTCGTATACGTTTTCTGTTTCCTTCTCATCTGGACTTCAGCTACTTCACATATCTTTCGTTAATTAGAGTATTCATATGTCTAATTAGCTTGATTGGTTATCGAGTAATAGACAAAAACGTAAATGCACTGCTTTTTTGAACGCTAATAAAACATTTTTTCAAATTTGAGAGCGAATTACAGAAAAACGGTACAAGCTACAGATGTAGAAGTACCTGCATATTGAAGCCTCAACATTTGACTTTAATTAGAGTATTCATATGTCTAATTATCATAATTGGTTATCGAGTAATAGACAAAAACGTAAAGGCACTGCTTTCTTGAACGTTAAAAAAATATTTTTTCAACTTTGAGAGCGAATTACAGGAAAACGATACAAGCTATAGATGTAGAAGTACCTGCATTTTGAAGTCTCAAGATTTGACTTTAATTAGAGTATTCATATGTCTAATTAGCTTGATTGGTTATCGAGTAATAGACAAAAACGTAAAGGCACTGCTTTTTTGAACGTTAAAAAAACATTTTTTCAACTTTGAGAGCAAATTACAGAAAAACGGTACAAGCTACAGATGTATAAGTACCTACATATTGAAGCCTCAACACTTGACTTTAATTAGAGTATTCATATGTCTAATTAGCATGATTGGTTATCGAGTAATAGACAAAAACGTAACGGCACTGTTTTTTTGAACGTTAAAAAACATTTTTTCAACTTTGAGAGTAAATTACAGGAAGACGGTACAAGCTGCAGATATAAAAGTACCTGCATATTGAAGCCTCAACATTTGACTTTAATTAGTGTATTCATTTGTCTAATTAGCATGATTGGTTATCGAGTAATAGACAAAAACGTAAAGGCACTCCTTTTTAGAACGTTAAAAAAACATTTTTTCAACTTTGAGAGCGAATTACAGGAAAACGATGCTAGTTACAAATGTAAAAGTACCTGCATATTGAAGCCTCAACATTTGACTTTAGTTAGAGATTATATTCACTATTAGATTTACTAACTGACGAAGTTTGTCAAAATTTCATATCTATCACTTTGCAATACATATTTGAATCATCTTGACTAATATTATCCTGAACTTATATATTTCTTTATAATTTTTGTATGCTTCAAATTTATTGTATCTCAATACAAAGGTTTATTAATCGTAGTATTTCCACCCTAAAGCAAATGTTTTCAGAGTAAAAAAATGTAAAATTTGGTTATTATTAAAATAAGTTATTATCAAAGATACTAGTTATTTGACAAATGAAGTGTATATTTATGTTCTAAAAACATTTGATTAATGGGATATAATAAATAAAAAGTTTTTACTTCTGCAAAATGAGTTCGTGCAAATTAATTATGGATCGTGGCTCATTAAGACTTCTCTCATTCAAATGATTATATTTATATGTTCGTTTCTCGTTTTCTTTTAAATTCCAATTCGTTTCATCTGGACTCTTACCTATCTTTCTTGATAATATTTATTACGTTTTTTCTCAACTCAAACATTTCATCGGTCGGGTTTATATTAAGGAAGTAATTACATGTACCCAAACAGATAGGTTTTGCGTCGACCGGAGTCACGACCGTCTCGCAAAGCGCCACATAAAGCTCCGACTTTGAAAGCTTCATTACACGGACACGGACATATTTCCAACAGTTTTTACGTCGGTGCCTCTTTATCTTCATCTCTGTTTCGCTCTCTCGTTGATCCCGCATAAAGACGCCGTGTAAATTAGATGCTTATGTAAAGCAAAATGTAACGTGATTCGTGTGGGGGAAATAGCGAAACGACACTCCCAATCGCGAAACAATTACAAACTACATAAACTACATGCTACAAGTAACAAGTTTTTAACTTCAACGAAACTTACACGCTTTAAATCTGCATATATACATTACCAAAAATACTGAATTATTCCATCGAACGTAATGCTTGTAATACAATCTGAAACGATATTTACTATTTGCTATATAAGCTGTGTCACCCTGTATAGAAAACTAAGAACAATTAAACACAGAACAGTGAAAAAACAGAACCGTAGTTATGATAAATCATATTAATTATCTCTTTTATTATGGGTCTTAACACAAAACATATTTTTCCGTATTCAGTGTATACATCTGTCATGTTTTATCTCTATTCTGTTAAATGATCACCTTCTTAAAATGTTCTGTTTTTACATATTCTCAGTTTTCAGGAAACATTGTATAGCCATTCAAATAATAAGTTAGTATTTTTAAAATTAATTAATGTATAAATACAATTATGGAACTTATATGTTTAGAAATAAAGAAAATGGATTTGAATAAATCTTCATCTACTAATTTATGTTGGTTTATTATTATATAGTAGACATTAATGAAATTGGAAACGTAAATATTAATTTACATTATGAAATTCACGAAATTTCTGTTCAAGCTCTGTTTAACGCATAAAAAAGTAATCCAATTTAGAGTATACAATAGCAAAAAAAAACAAGTTATAATAACATATTTTACGTAATTCGTTGTTGGTTCAATTACAAAGTGTGCACTGAAATAAGTTGAAAACAAGTTGAATAAAATGTAGCGTTTGCGTGTGTGCAGTTGCAGAGGCAATAATTCGAAACATTAATGAATTTGAAATACGAAACTTAACTTTCTGCCGACGATTATTTTATGCATTAGCGACGTCCAACTAATTGGGTCATAAACACCGAAAGATACTTTATACGTTAGTGGATATCAATATTTCTACCAAAAAGGAAAAAAGAATGCACAAAATGTGTAATAATTTGCATAATAAACGTTTCCAAATCCATTTTTTTAATTTTATTTATAAATTATTTCTGTTTTTTTTGTTGTTGTTGTTGTTGTTGGTATCGATTTGCCATTAGTGAAATCGCTTTCCAATTAAAAAATGTATTAATTTGCGTGGACAGGTGCAACAAGAAACGTTGCAAGGAGAGAGAGAGAGAGAGAAATGAAAAAAAAAGTAAAATGTTAAAAGGCTTTTGACGACCGACGACAAATTGATTTAGATGGATCGGTTTTAAAAGTGCAAATGAACGATTTTATGGTTCGCAAATAGTGCAGTTACCGAGGAGGCTATGCAAATTTCGTTGAATACATTTTGGGACGGTTCTCAACACCTCCGAACGACCACTACAACCTAGATGATTTATGCATTGGCTCGTTCGAATGAGCCAATTATTAAATTTGAATTTTTACTGCCTTCATAAAACTTGCATCATCCGCCGATAGTTTCACACGGTTCGACTCTGTCGTTTCTTTTTTCTTTTGCTGTCGTTCTCTTCTCACCTGTTTCGTTATAAATATTAGACAAACGTGTGTTTATAAAAAAAAAACAACAACTGAGACGAGAGAGAAACGAGATAAAAATACAAGTTGTCGCATATTTGTCCTGATGAATATTTCATTTTTATGTCAGAAGAAAATACACTTTGCGAATAATGTTTATAAGGTAATACATGTTCTTTTTTTACCTGGCTTGCTTTTTTTTTCTTATAATTTATGGAATATCAAATGTATAGCTTCTAACTAACTTCTGAATATTCGTTTTTTTCTTAATTAAGGCATGGTTTTATAATTATAGCTGATAATTTAATTAATTACAAAAAAGCGTTCACTTTACATTTTCATCTATATCTCAAATATTAACAATGATATTTTTAATATAGTCAATGCAAATTGAACCTAGAACTTTAAGGAATAAAATGAATATAAGGTGAGAATTGTACGTCTTTCCATTTTTCTACAATTTATTATCAAATATGGATTAATGATAATGTATTACATTTTATGCAATATCTCAAAAACTCAGCTTGATATTAGTAATACAGATAGTAAATTCAAGTTATAATGTTAAATTTTATTAATGTAAACAGTACGGAACGTTTTCTTGAAATCGCTGTAAAATTTGAAGTAATCACCACCTAATCTGAAATCTTAGAAGCTATCTCCATATATTTTCACATATAACTAGAAAAGTAAAGACGATATTCTTAAAATTGAAGATGATCATTCAAGTTAAAACTATAAAGAATAACATGTAACTGTAACCCTTTCCATTTTATTGTATTTCGGTATGCAAATCAAAGTCATTAAATGGTACATTTGCGTTTTTTACATACCTAACTAATAATGATGAGCATTAATATTGAAACTATAAATAAAACTATTAGAAATATCAAGAACATACTTTGAAATATTTATGTTTTTGTTTTCTTGGAATTAGATTAAAATTTCTATATAAAAATAAAGTAAAATTTCACCTTCATCTCCAGAACTGAAGATGATATTATTAATACACCCATACCTCGCTTTACGGCCCAGATACTTTCCACGAAACTTGGCCGCAAACCGAAAAGCCGTATAACGAATCAATTATTACGCTTGCAAGATTGGCAACATGCAGATATAGCGAAACATTTTAGGCCGTAAATCGAAAATGTGCCTTAATTGAAGAGGGCCGTTAAAGAGAAATGCGGCCATATAGCGAGTTATGGATGTACTGAAGATAGAGCTAAAATAGTAAGGAATAATATTATTTTATCGTTAAAATAGCAATCCTTTCTATGTTCCTGTAATATGCTAACAAATTTGAAGTCATTACATTTTTTTGCTATTGAAAAAGCACTCTTCTTACATGTTCATGAATATCTCCGTATATTATATAAACTACCTAAATAGGTATTCTATAATGAACAGTTGTGGGAAAAATAGATATAAATGTAATTAAGAATGCAAGAAAATATTGAAATAATCTTCATATAATAGCTTGAGTGATGTTTCGAGAACAAAAAATGGGTCGGAAATATGAGACGCATTACAAAGTGTTTACAGTAATTGATTTCTTATGGTCGGCGGTGTTATTCAAAGCTTTTAGACGTGAGGTAAACATTCTTGAAGAGTGGATCCGCAATTATTGGACTTAATCTCATTGTTGTTCGGCTGTGTGTGTTACGACACGACACCCATTGTGATGTGAAAGCGTGGAAATCGCTTCATTTCGGGATCGCATTTGGCCGGTCGCTCTTCGTATTTCCTCCTCCTCCTTCTTGATAACTCTATAATACACCCGGACGGATTGAATGCAAATCAATTTCTCAATTCATACACTGTACGTGTGTGTATGTGGATATAGCAACATGCAATACACAAATATAATATCAGATAAATTGCGCAAACGTCAATAATCGAGTATTCGAGAGAGTATTGAGTGCATGTAAGATGAAGAGAGAGAGAAAGAGTTCCAATTTCGTAATGGGACATAAATTCAATTGTGATTTGCTCGCCGTTTGTGCATGGAAAAGTTATGCTAAATACATGGAAACAATAATAACCTCTGTTCGTGTGTACGTATGGATAATAATGTGCAATATTTATTATATATTTATTTGGATAAATCGTTTTCATACAATGGGACCGTTTGTTTCCGTTGCTCAGTCGAGCATGGACAATTCCGCTCCGACAAATTCTCACGAGGATCCTAGACGAAGAAAAAACTAGATAATAATAAGGACGAGAAATATTGTGGATAGAAAAAACGCAAACTACGAAATTGTTTGGAAATCTTGTTTCATATTTATCAATTCCTAATAAAGTAAAGTATTGCAAAAATATAAGGAATTTCTACCTTAAGAAATCGTTGTTTCAAGACAATTTAAAACTTGAACAATATAATAATTTTTTACTTTGTTTTGACTTCTCAATTAAATTTGTATAATTTTCTGTTTTAAGATTAACTTTACGTTAAGTTTTCATTTCATTTGTTACATAAAATTTTGCAAGAAATTTTCTTAAGTTTTTGAGTAGTAATTTGTTGGTATTAAAGTTTGTTGTTTCAAACAATGTAAATTTTGTGTTTACAACAAAAAAAAACTAGAGTTTTCTGTCCTCTGTCCTTTTACAAAAAAAGAACATATTAACCGTACTATACGAGGTTTTGCAGTATTATGAACATATTTCTACATATTTTTGAGCATTTTATATACACTTGGTTCTCTTTTTATTCGGAAGATACGTTCCACAGGAAAACGCATAAAAATAAATCGTTCCATATTTTTTTAAAACCGCATAAAACTAAATCAATTAGTTACAATATGCCGAAAATCGCATAAAAAAAGGTTTGTTAAGTTTCAGAAAAAATATTAGTCTTACTATATTCTTTCTGAAATGTTTATTCATAATTTTATAAAAACGTTATCAATCATCAATAGACAAGTTCATTAAATTTCAGAAGAATATAATCTAAACATATTCCTTCTAAATTTATACGGAAAAATTTTTACAAAAAAAAATACAGAAGATTGTTATGAAAGTTAATCTTTCTTCACATTTTGTTCTTTAGAATTATCGTTGCTATATGAGAGTGTTCGGTATAATTTGCGAACTGGTTCGAAAACACTTTCATCACTAGAAGAGATAGTCAGCATTTCAGATCTAAGTCCTGAAGATAATGATTCTTCACAAGTAAAATTAGTGTCAACTTCGCATGTTGACAATATAATCAGTGATTAAACTTTGCAATGGCTTTGCTTTGTGTTTGTACAATTCCTGATATCCAGAAATGCAATTCTGAAGCTTGCGTTGAAACTTGAATGCTCGTTCAGAATTATCATCTTTTTCGATGAAATGGTTTGCCAATTTACTGGAAAGATGAAGACCTTCTCGAATTACACTTGCAGTGAGTGAGACTGGAGTTTCATCTTCTTCCGATTCATTTTCGTTTTCTTGTTCTTCAACAGTATCAAGAGTTATACCAATGATATCATTGTCATTCATGACATTATCCTCAAGTAATTCGTCTAAATCGTTTTGGGTATATGTTTCAAAACCTTCTCCACCAATTTCAGATGCTAAAGAAATTATTTCAGCTAAAACTGTCGATGTTTGGTTAGTTTCTTTGAATTTTAACGTGTCAAAATGGCCTAAAAAAGTTATTTAAAAAAATGCTTCTTGAACTAAAAACCGCATAAAAATAGTACGCATAAAAAGAGTTATATAAATTAGTTCTACAAGTAAAAGTAATTACTTATTTTTATATATTTATCAATTTCTGAATGGACTGTTATTTCAATGTCTTTCAAGATGAACTACTTTAATTTCTACGTTAAAATAAACGCATCTTTGCGGTTTGTTTTTGATTTACAAGTTTGTTGGTGTCAAAATGAAGAACATATATTCAGTGTAGATATTTAATTTTCTTAAAACACTATATTTTCTCCTCGTAAATATTTGTACGTTAATATCAATAAAATAGTCTTCGTAGAGAAACCTATAATCCCTTATATATGAGTATCCTTTATAAAACATTCTGCTATGTGTTTGAGATATGCTTTGATCCTTGATCTTTGCGTCAGATAAAAATGAAACATGTGTATACACACATATATATGTGGTGAACATGGAAAGGAGCCAATGGGAAAGCACGTTGAGAACCACGTGACGTGGAGACATGCATTGTGCAATTCCGCAAAGAAATAAACCGAAGGCAAAAAGTCGAGCCGAGAGATGAGTTAAAAGCTGACGGCTCATTAAAAACTTTACAGGAACAATAAAATGCACGGATTTATTAGAAATTGTGGAGAAGATAGAAGTCGTCGGATGCGAAATTAGAATTTTAATATTTATACACGGCCTGGGCACCGTCATTACTGCGGCCGCAATGGAAAGCATTTAATTACGATGCCAATAAAATATTTATTTATCGGGAAGAACGGACCGTGCACATATTCTATTCGCACTCCTCCTTCCTCGTCTTCACTATCATCGTCTTCGCCTCTTCTATTCCTTCGGATCGTCCTCCTCCCCGTACTTCTCTATCCGCCGGTCGGCCGCGATTCCATTGTAATTAAATCCTTTTCAGGTCCGTAAAATTTTCGCAATATCTTTCGCGTCGATCAAATCCCAAGATAAATTAATTACTCGCCATCGGTAATTAAATCCATTCGAGGATTTCAGCCTGCATGCGAATTGCCGCATTACCGACGTCGGCTCTGCATAAATTTTGCAATCTTTACACTTTCAGGCCCTTTCCATTGATTCGAGTTCAGAGGTGAGCCTTTCACCAAAATAAGAATATCATAATAATGAAACGACGAAAACGAAATATAAAATAATCAAATACATATTCAATTTTACATCTTCATATTTTCACATTCATACATAAATCTTTCATAACAATTTATTTAGATTAGTTTTGGTAAGTTAATCATAGCTTAGGTTAATTACTACGAATTACTAAGAATCATCAGTTTAGTAATAACTGCAGGTAAAATGTAAACAACAATTGTAACAACTTTTTGCTATCTGGTGTGTAAATTTTCAATACCAGATCTATAAAAATTAATTGGTTTTAGAGCAAAATGTATTGAGTGACATTTCTTTTGTAGTCCACATTTTCATTTCTTTCAGTCACATAAAAAGTGTATAAATGAAAATATTATGTTGCAAGGCTCCATTTTTCATCTCCAGTGAAAAATCAGTTCACTTTTCAATTGTGTCGTTGAAGCAACAAGTTGCATGTGGTGGATGGTTAGCTTTCTTGTGCTCGTGCAGATCAAGGGGGATCCAAAAACCTGCTTTGCGCACTTTACCAATCTCCTGTAAATGTTTTTGGATGGTCGAGCCTCCATTTTTCATCTCCAGTGAAAAATCTGTTCACTTCTCAATTGTGTCGTTCAAGCAACAAGTTGCATGTGGATCTGTTAGCTTTGTTGTGCTTGTACAGAATATGGGGGGATCCAAACACCCGCTTTTCATACTTTACCAATCTGCTGTAAATGTTCTTGGATGGTCGAGCAAGGTGGTGTTTGACACATCCTTGATTATCGGACACGGTTTTGCTTTCATTTCCGCCCTTAACACGTCATTGTTTAAAGTTACCTGCCTTGCTAATTAATACGTACTGGAAAGATAAAATAGATCTGAACTTAAAAAACTACCTTTAAATGTAAAAAAAAAACAAATATTTGGTGCACTTGGATAAACATCGCAAATTTAATTGGTCGTATCTGTTGAGTACCTTTGTGAAAGTCAAAAACATACAATACCTCTTCAAAAAATTGTCTCACGAAAAATTGCAAAAAAATATAAGATTTAACTGTTTACAGGTAAACAAGCTACTTCAAGATAAACAATAATGAGCTGACAAATAGTTAACAAATATTGTCGTAACAAATTCGACATTACTTTCCAGTCCCCCTAATACTAATCCATCTTACAAAAACATTAATTAACTTTCATAATAAAATTGTCATTACAACTTTGTCTTACAGTTATTTTATTCTTAAAATGATATAAGTTATAAACCCTGAACATTTGTCGTTAAGTGATAATTGTGTCCGAAAAAATGATATGATTTGTATAAGACAGAGCTTATATTTTAATTCGCTTTATAGGTATACCTATATTTGTGGAGGAGTGGAAGGAAACCTTTTGTGGAATTCTTACCTACTAAAAATTTACCTTTGTACCTAACTAGTTGAAGGATACAGAAATCAATGAATGAGAATTTGCACATGAAAATATATTTATTTCATCGTCAATCTTAATAAATCATATTTTCTACATTGTAAAACTCGCATTATTTCCTTGCTGAAGGTAACGAAAACTTATTGTAAATTGTAACGAATTTGTCATTTTCCTTATACGAACGAACACCTTGAAACATTAAATGTTAGAAAATTATAAATCATTTCTCTCCTTCGTTCGGATTAGCAACCAAATCTGTTCCTGGAAAAGAACCGAATGATGAAATCAATGTTTACTTTCCGCTTCCCATCGCATCGACACTTCCTCCTTTACACATGACATACAACATCCCACATTAACCGCTAATTGGAAGTATGACTTAAGTTTAGGAGCGAAACATGATAGGTAAAGAGCATTTCAGATAATACTTAATGAAAACGCATTTAATTACCTCACTTCCCACGTGTTCGGTGTACGCGCATTTCGAGTGCTTTCCTCACTCCACAAACATTCGCCTTAGTAGAATTTAATGAAAACAAATAATAGATTGAAAAAAATAAATAGAAATAGAAATTGCGTCTGACATCAGCAATAATGGTAGCGCATTACTTTTCCCTCTTCGATTCCATTACCCTATGAGTAATTTTGAAATATTCATCGGGATTTGCATAAAACCGAAGAAGTGTGTGTGTGTGTCAACAATTGCGCCCGAAGCGAAGCGCATAATAACAATAATTTAAATCTGCCGGTAACAAAATGAACCTTGACGAAGGATTTTTTGCAGCAAAGATGGCCACGAGCGTTGCAGGACACGACGCGGCAGGAGGAGAAACAACCTAATACATCTAAAAATAGTCGCGAGGAATGCACGTGGTTCTTTTTTTTCTTCGATTTGGCCGAAGGATAGACAAATGAAGACGGTGCAAGAAGTAAGAGTAAAGGACGGATCGTGACGACTCGAACCTCGTCACTCAATTTTCATCAATTAGAAGGAGAATAATAGTATGGAGTAGTGAATAACTAATAGCAAAAAAAAAATAGGATACAACCACGGGGCGATTACGAAACAATGGGAAAACGATCAATCTTCGCCTATATTTCATGTTTTTAATCCAAACTTCGTCCTTGCTCGAGTCAATTTTCGATTAGTTTTCTGTTTGCTTCTCTCCTTTTAATTGCTCACCGATGGATGCCTTTAATATTTCCGAGTAGGCAAATGGCGATTGTCTAACGCTGTTTTATGGTTTCATTGTGAAAAGTGATTTGCGTTACGCAAAGGCAATTATATTGAGATATTCAGGAAGCGGTTTGGGCCCGTTTGATGTCTCTCCTCACATCACCTCTTCCTCCGACGTCTTCACAAGCCGAAGACGTTTTCCTTTCCGGCTACGGAATTTTGATTGGATGCAATATTTCCGTCCGAACAAGAATCCATTTAAATCGCACCGAAACTTTTCCATCCGTTCTCCAATACATTAATAAGGAATTTCGTCTGCAACTGCATAAACCATTAAATTGCATTCCCCGAACAAAAAATGAACATAATCTAAATCATCAAGTTGTGCGAAAGTAATGGAAGATTAATTTTACTTATCGTATGTACATTTTAATGAGGCAACCAGGATTTGTTTTTGTAAATGAATAAATAAATCCTCGTTGTTGTATTCCGTTTTAGATCGATGCATTTCAATTATTTATGAGGTTATGTTTAATGGCTGAATCATCGTTAGGTTAGGTTAGGATTTCGTAATAATTCCGTTTTAATTGCATATAGTTTATAGAGTGAGCGAGCGAGAAATGACTTTGAAACGTTGCGACTTCTCGTGCCTTAATGACCTCAGGAGGTCCGCTTGTGAACGCGGGGAAATCTGAGAGGTCAAGAGCCAAAGGCCAGAGGAACATCCATACGTTTGCTTAATTGCCTCACTTAGTGACACATGACACCCGTCAAATTTGAAATTTATCTGAAGAAGACGTCAACTGTTGCTCAGTACATTTCTTCGAATTATTCCTTAGACACAGATGATGCAACCATCATAAAGTTATGCAATGTTACAACAACATCTAAACAATGAAATTGAATTTGTGTATACAGATCAATGTTTTCTTTTGTTGATTGATTTTAACCGTTCTTATTTGCAAATCTTTTACGACGAATTATATTGGTTTTTTCAAATTCAAACATTTCAATTGCATGATGCAAATTTTATGAAGCAATTAAACTAAATTTAGGCAGCAAAATACTCTTTTATTGATTGATTTTACCTTTATAATATGCAGATTTACTAAATCTTTTAAATAATTCTAATAAATAGAGTAAACGAAAATATATTGTATAAGTAAGTTAATATTTTTTATTTAGCAACACATTTAATTCAAACATGTTTCTAAATTAATCTTAACGATTAATTAATTGTAATTTCTAACTTAAATTAAATTAAGTTCCAAATGTTTCAAGACCTTGTTGTCTTTTCTGATAAAATTAAGCAATTTCTTCTAGGAATGGATGTAAATTATTATTATACACCGCTCTTTATACGGCATTTCGCTATAATGGCCCTCTTCAATTAAGGCACGTTTCCGATTTACGGCCTAAAATGTTTCGCTATAACGGCAAAAAAAACTTTTTTCCATGTCGATATATCTACATATTGCCAATCTTGCGCAAGCGCAATAATTGATTCGCTTTGCGGCCAAGTTTTGTGGAACGTATCTAGGCCGTAAAGCGAGGTATGGATGTATTACTTTATAAGTACACTTTGAGAAGTTATTATTTAAGTTTTATTATTAGAAATGTTATATTTATTAACAAAAACCAAATATGCATATCTTAATAGAGTTATAAATCATGTAGTGAATATATATCAAACTAGTTTCTTAAATTTAAATTAGACTATCTAATTTTATGGGTTCCAGAGGCACGTTGATCTAAATGTAAGCTTTTCTACTAAAGAATGATCAATTTATCAAATCGGTGTTGTAATGATTATTACTTCATCTTAGCAGTTTGACATGGAATTAAAGCAGCGTCGTTTCTAACAATAGATGTTAAAAATAATAGAACAAACTTTTTCGGTCCCGAATCTTGTAGGTGTGTTTTTTTTGTACTAACCAAACAATCGGAAAGCTTCCATCGAATGAGTCATTCCCTCTCGCTCTCTCACGAATCCACAAAGTTTGTTTTGTCATCATCGTCGTTGTGTCTCCTTATAGGTTTTCGTACAAAGTGACAAATTGTGGGCAGAATTTTGCACGTACAAAATAATAAATAAATAAATAACAAAAAAGAAAGATCGAAAGCGTAACAAATTGGATTGTTGTGTAATTTATTGTCGCCGCAGAATTTTTCGATAATTTGAATACATAATTAATGACCGTTTATGGGAGATCTCGAGACATTATCGAAATGCAGGAACTGCGATTGACCTTGCCTCGGATAGCGAAACCATTGCATCTCGATCACCTTGTCCGTTATCTGCATACCTATTTTTATTTGATCTTTTCTCTCATTCGGTTTCGTTATGCATAAATAAATCGATTTATTGAAATTCGAAACTGAATTGAAAAAAAATGGATGATGCAGAAGGAAATAAGCATGAATCTTCGGTGTGATCACAGGCACTTTCCAACGAGCAACGTGGAAGGAATAATGCATCCACATTAAACGAGGTTCTTGTTATGTTAATTCTTTAATCACGCGTACTCTCCACGCTTATTACTATTAACCATAACTGATACAAGCCAATACCTTCTCTTCTCTTCATCTTAAACCCTTGCACCAAGAGACGCCCTTCGATTCTACGCAAGGAACGGACACGTAAATCCGTAGGCTCGATTAATTATTTGTGCGTTGCGAATTCCGTGGGCGTATCGAATCCAATGCCAAAAGCAATCATTCATTCCTCATGTGGAGAAATCTCGGAGAAAGAAAATTACAAAGTTCGATCGGCGCCGTAGATCAGGCACCTCTAATCAAACACACATAAATATAAACTACGTACACACGCACACTTCTATATACGTATACGTCTATGTTCATGTATGAGTGTGTGTGTGTGTGTCACAATGAATTATTGTTCGGTGCCAGCTACACACCGCAGGAAAAGCAAAAAGACTTTGCTTGTACCACAATAATCATTATTATTATCTATCAATTGATCTGTTCTAAAAGAGTTTATTATGCCAACATCGTCATTTTTCTTCTCGATTCTCGATCGGTGCTCTATGTTCGTTCGATTTGTTTTTTCGTTCCTAATCAAATCCTTCGGTCGGTGTTGTTCTACCTACACACTGTATAATGAGATTAGATGCGTAAGCTGTCCATTCGAATAGCAAAACCTCATCAGATCATTCACTTTTAATCCTGCTGTTTCTCAAAGCAAATACAACCTAATGACAAATAATAAATTTCACTTAGATCAATTATGTATTTACAGTAAATAACAATTAATTAAGTAAGAAGCAATATGCCATAATTCTCTGTTCTTGATATTATTTCAAGAGCCAAACTCTATCTACCAAACCCGAAATCATTGATTGCAAATTTGATAAATAAATTTAAAAGTAATATTAAGAAAGTTGAAGTAGTAACGCATTTTCATTACTAATTGACTGCAATATGTTTGAACTTGTAATAACTTGCACATAATCAGAAGCTTTACTAGTTTTGGAAAAACCCAAATTTTAAAACTTTCATTTACAGTTTGTTTGCAATGTCTAACTAGTTTTAAACAACACATTTTTTCTAACACATCAGTGTTAAAAACGTGCAGTGGGTAATCGGTTAATGAACATAATCTGTTCGAATTTGTTAATCCAATCAACTTAATTCTCCATAAAACTTCAGTGTTGTTTGTACTGAAAAGTTCGTTAACGCTTTGAGAACAATCGAATTGATGTTATTGTAGGATTGGAGTCGGAAAGAAAGAGAGAAAATAACGGTAAAGAGCCATATTTTTCCTTTATTACGTACATATTTCATGTGCTTTGTATGAGTGAGTGTGTGTGAGTGTATGTGCATAATCATGGCATGAGGTGATGTATAACATGTCGTGTACACAATTTGTAAAAAGACGTGCAATTCGCATCCGAGCACAGACAGAATGCAATTTGCCGTTGGATGGTGGAAGGTGGTGCTGGGATAGGAGAAAAACAAACGGGGTTAGGACTTGGGATATTGACAGTCACGGCTTCGCATCCCATTTTCCGAAGGCCAGAGGAGAATGCACATGCATTTCATCCAAATATGCCTCTTGCATTTGCACTTATCTTACTTATTATTATGTGCACTATACACACACACGTTGTGAGTATTTCCATCCATATACAAGACACACTTATGCACGTTAACGTTCGCATTCGCACACACACACATGCATACACTGAAACGTTTATGCAGTTAATATAATAATATAGTTTTATAAATAATCATTTATTATTTACCTTTTACTTTTCTTGAGCAAACATTCCCGGCGTACCAATTAAACTCCGCGGTGTGGGAAAGTTTACTTATTACTATTTTTAACCATATCAGTGGGCAAACCGCGAACGTGATATGATTTGTAGCCAAGGAAAAGAAGAGGAGGCTGACAAATAACGCGCACAGTTATCTCAACCCCGCGCACGGACGCTAATGATATTCAAATTTCCCGCATTTCCCGTACGCCCACGCACCGCCGCATGCATATTATGCAATTTACATTACGAATCTCTTCGATAACATTTTTTTTGTATAACGTCTGTTTTTATTTACAATCTATTTTATAACAAAACATTCAGTAAATGGCTTAACGGTTGACAAATGACAATTAAATATTGGATAGCGCCCACTGGCGGTTTTCCCTTAATTGCTACTTAAATGTTAAATCTTATTGGAAGATCCAGTAAATTACATCGCTTCAGTCGGTTCGTTGTTAAGCTATTATCAAGAATATTGATAGCTAAGTCATTTGGATGTTTTTCTAGCCTATTTTGGTATCTGCTACTATATTTCATAATGGCTTCCTCCACTGTTTCTATTTGAAGATCCTCGTGTATTCTCCTGTTTGTAATATACCATGGAGCTCCTATGATTCTTCTTAGGCTTTTCGACTGGAATCTTTGTATAATAAGTATATTAGATTTGCTAGTACTTCCCCACATCTGTATTCCATAGGTCCAGACTCAATCAACAGCTTGTTTTCTTTTGAAATTTGTGAGTCTTCTCGTAGTAGTCAGTACAGCTTCCTGAACTTGATTTCAAGTTGTTCTCTTTTTGCTTGGATCTTTCCAGGTCAAACTTCTATCCAGATGCATACCCAAATATTTGAATTTATTAGCTGTCGGTATAATTTTTCCGTTGATAGTCACTGGTGGGCAGTAGTCTTTTCTCATGGTGAAGGTAACATGCACTGATTTTGATTCGTTGACCTTCATTCTCCATTTTTGAAGCCATTCCTGTACTAAGTTCAAAGAATATTGCAGATGATATGATGCACGTGCTGCGTCTGAATCCGATGATAATATTGCAGTATCATCAGCAAATGTTGCAACAGTTGTTTTATCGGTTAGAGGCATATCTGCAGGGTATAATATATACAGAAGGGGTCCTAATACGCTTCCTTGTGGTACACCTGATTTGATTGGATGCAAATCTGTTACTGCATCGAACACTTTCACTTGGAATGATCTTCCTGTCAAATACGAATTTAATATTTTGTAAAAATTGTATAGTAGAGCCTTTTTTAATTTATAGTATAATCCTGTATGCCACACTTTATCGAACGCTTGCGATACATCTAAGAATGCAATAGCGCTTTTCTTCCAGATCCTGCCTTGTTATATTAGCAATTCTATTAACTTGTTCTATGGTGCTGTGTTGATCGAGAAATCCAAATTGGTGACTTGGTATTAGATCGTTGTTATTTATGATAATTTTTAGTCTACTCATTAACTTCTCAAATACCTTTGACATCTTCGATAACATGACTTAATAAGTAACTGAAAACGAAGATAGTCATGAAATTTTGTAGTAATAAAAAATAAATAACAGATGGCTCCACAATCGTGCTACTTTGCTTATACTAATTATATACTTTGTTAATATGTTATTTAATAAAAAATAAGTGAGAAAAAAAACACGTTGGGCCAATGTTTGGTCAATAAATATGTTTAATCATAATATTGATGGATACATTATGTTATTTTTGACTGGTTAAATTGCAGATTACAAATAAAATGAATGGATCTACGTAATTGGATTCAGATGAAGGAGCAAACGAAAAAAAAAGTAAGGATTCGTTCTATCTTCGTCAATCGTGTTGCATGAGAATCTCTTGTCCTCTTCGGAAGCCTCGGATAATTGGCCGTGCGAGATGTGTGAGAATTGTGGCTATAAAATCGATTTTCTCTTACCCAATCGAAACCGAATCACTATCATTATTTTAGGCCATCAACGACCGAGGAGCGAACGCACGTTTTCCCTATTACTTATACCAATATTTACATAACACAAATGCCAAACTTTTCCGTGTCCGTGCGTGCCCCGCTGCCGGTAATAATGGGCGAAGATGCAAAAAAAAAAAAAATTCAGCTAGAAACCGGAGTTATCAACGAGTTGCGTAATCCCTGGGCGCATCGCATATCACGTAAATGATATATGGGACATGTGTAGCGAAACCTCTTGCATAAATCACTTGGCTAGCTACCAGAGGCAATTAACAAGTGCTTTTTTTGCCACGTGCACACTCCCAGATCTCCGAGGCGAATGGGGATCGAGCAGAGAAACCACACACCAAAAAAAAATGTGTACGATATGAATCCAGCTTGTGCAATAAACGGAGATCAGAACCAAACGCAAAACAAAGGAGGAGGACTCGTCTCTCGTGCACAGTGGGAGTTGTACGTGTTTTGCTGTTATGAGCGTGCAAAAGTCTCAAACGAGGGCACTTTGAGAGTCCGTAAATCATGCGAGTAACAATGGCAATAAATAAGGTATGCTAATTTCGAGGATTGGCGCGATCCCAGATGGGCGCCGACCAACGAAACACACACAAAAAGAATAGTGTCTGGATGTGGAAGGAAGATGAAGAAGGCGAACCGCGCAGCGTCATTTGTTGGTGCATCGAAAAGACGATAAAGCGCTAGGAAATTCACCATTTTCGAACACTGATTTATGGTGGCTCCGCAGGAGTAACAGCTTAATTGGCATACACCTTGCAGATCCTGCGAGATCCACTGCACATCGAAGTAACATCAAGCAAAAAAAAAATCGGAAAGGCTACTCGTTTTTCCATTAGAACCTCTCGAATAAATTATGTTCGGCATTTTGTAATTTATTGCACGCTTAATTACCTCACTTCCAAGATAATCTTGACTTCATTGTATTTGGTCATCCTCAAGTTACGTTTCTTTGCTAGTTTTCTTGCTTTGCCTTTTCTGATGTCAAACAGTCTTCTTTATACAAGTACAATATAAATTACCGGTCATTCCTATAACCTACATATTTTCATGAAATAATGAATTACTATACTTTTTTTTTATGAAAATAAACGCTATTTGAAATGGTAAAATCTTTTTTTATATTTAACTTTAATTTGATAACTTAATAATGAATTCGTCGTGTATATTTTCGAGATGTAAGTTTCAGGAGAAATAAATTCGACATATAAAAACAATAATTAACATTAACATTACCTTAAGAAAAAATGTGTAATCTAAAGTCACATTTTTTTAATGTTATAATGTAAATATATTATATGAAATTCAAATTAGTACGAATTAAATATGTCAGAAATTGTTAAATACATTTAATATTAGTGTATTGGAAAATTTTAGATTAATATGTTCATAGTATTATTGTTCATATTGTTATTAAGTTGCCGACATTCGTCCATTTCAGTGCAAATTATATATTTATAAGAAAAGACATTATATATTAAGAAATGTGGATACATTTATAGAGATTTTCGGAATTGGAATATGGTATTGGAATTGGTGATGGATATTTGGATTGTAAAAGGTACAGATTTTGGAGATGGAACCAATAAGAATTTATCAATAAGTTTGATGAATTTGATGGAGAATACAATTCTGGGTTATTTAAATATTGAATTTAGGATAGAAGATTGGAAAGGCACATTATACAGAAACCAAGTTAAAATTATAATATAATTTTAGTATAATTCTTATAAAATTATTGAATTAAAAACATGTATCATATTTAAATATAAGTGTATGCAAATATGAATAAATAGATAACAAAAACGCTATTTTTTAAATGCGCATAATCAGCTGCATTTACCGCAATTTTACGATAAATAACCATAAATATTATACGTTGATTATGATAATCATGTCAGTTGTGCGTAATTAGATTAATTGTAAGCAATGCGTCGATAAATGTGCGAATTAGTAAAGAAAATGAAGATTGGAACTCTGTTGATCATCACAAGTGCGTTAATAGCAATATGTGCATCTAAAAAATGCAACTACTTTGAAAGCTGGAATTGCACGTCCTATAAACATCTAATTTTCTACAGACGCAACTTTAACTTTGACATGTTGAAAAAATTAAGAAACTTTAGTGTAGATTCCATTAGCCTGGAATTAAATAACATCTTCGAAATTCCCGACAGAGCTTTCGCTGATATTAAATTAAAACATCTGAATTTGGTGAACAATAATATCCGAGAAATCAATAGTAGAACGTTCGAGGGGGTGGAACCCCTTTCGATAATTTTGAGTAACAACAGCATAACTACGTTGGGGAATTGGTCAATACCAGCATCGATAAACGTGTATTTAGATGGAAATAAAATTACTGTTATTGATGCTTCGATATTCAGAAACATTACAACGCTGAAATATCTACAGCTTGAAGGTAACAAGATTAGCATTATACCTGATAATACTTTTGATGATGCGACTTTGAGTAATTTGTTTCTAACTAATAATAAGCTCGCTCAGTTGACTTTGATCAAACAAGTTTACACGATGCAAGAAATACACTACAGTAACAACAAAATAAAGTCAATAAAACCGAGATCCATTCCCAGAGCCAGAATAGTGTATTTGAGTGACAATTTGATATCGACGCTAACAGAGAATATGTTCCAAGATATTACTGTCGTCTCTGTATTGCACCTTGATCATAATAATATATACAGTGTTGGAGCTTCAGTGTTCCTTGGGGCGTCATTCCACTTCTTGGATCTAAGTGATAATAAAATATCGGGCGGTCTAATTAAGCCACTTTTCAAAGGTGTTGAACGTATAAATGAGTTAAAATTGAAGTACAACGAACTTGCGAAACTGGAAGACAATTCGTTTCCCCCTCTAAAACGAATCTACTTGAACAACAATTTCCTGACAACAATTGCCGGCAGTTCATTTTCAAATTTATCGCAATTGGAGCTCGTCGTCGCTGATCATAATTGTTTGATGTCTATACAATTTCCCACTCTGACAAATATTGAGATCAGGGGAACGAATAGTAATTGCTCTTCACGTGAGCCCATTGGGAATAATATGCCAATGATAAATTTGATGTTTTACGTTGCGGTCGGAGCTATAGCTTCCTTAATTCTAATTGCATCAGCTTATGCTACAATTAAAGTATTCCGACGACGAGCTGCAAACAAGAATGCCCTGAACGACGGTATAATGGTAAGAAGCAAATACAAGTTAATTTGTAATCAATTTTAATTTATTTCATTCCAGAATAGAAACAACGCTTTAGGTGATTACTTATCACCTGGTAAGTAATTCCACTTGTTGTTTTATTATTTTAAAACATATTTATTGACCGCACATTGTGCGGTCAATAAATATGTATGGGCTTTTGCCCGAATTTTTGACCTTTCTGTATTTTACGAAAAATCTTATCAAATTTAATTATTTTTTTCATGTCCAGTGAATGCAGTTAATCAATACGATGGTGAGTATATGCACATCATGTATAGCAAATTAATTAAAATTATTATATTTCAGAAATCAATCTTGAAAGGGAATTTAATGAGTATCAAAACTATATATCAGGGGAGACCGGTCGCAATTATAAAACTGTAAACTTGTAAATTTCAGAAAACTGAGTGCATACCGCTCCTTAAACATTAATTATCTTATTCGAAACACTATTAAACAATGTATATTTCCAATTTTTATATAAAAACAAAAATATTGTTTTTACTAATTTAGAAATTTTGTAAAGAAATTAACTTTGTGACAACAATTAGCCACGGTTTCCATCCTATCATAATTCATTTTATTAACATAATTAGAACAATATTAATTGACATTGTTTTTAGGTGAAATGAATATAGCATACCATCAAATCAGTTAATTGCCTAATTAATCTTAAAGAATTTGTTCAATTATTATATTATAATTTAATGATTATTTTCTAAAGCAACTCAATCGAGAAATTTAGCCATCAAGAATGTTTACTAAATATTTCATTTACAATAAGTTATTGAGAAATAATTAGTTTTGTATTAATAACAATGTAAAATGTAAAAAAAACATATAGATAATCATTAATTTACTTTAAGTTATAGTTACTAATAAAATTTATAGATATTTTGATGTAATAATTATATAATTTATGATAAAAAGATTATATAAAAATATCTGTATTATGAATACTGAATATAAAAAATGTATTTTTTTCCAATTTCGGCAATTGAAATGTTCAAATAATTTACTTTTAAGTTTTCATAATATTAACAATTATTAATAAAATTAAAACCAATGTGAAATATTATATGTATTAGTAACAAAAATACAACTTTCTGCCATTGAATCAATAAATTAACATGTTGACGGACAGTAGGAACAAGTGACGTAAAGTGAAGTTCGAAAATTGACACTTTATGTTTCACAATTATACTGAAGAAAACGAAATTCAACCTAAAAAATTGTTTCCAAAACATCTTCTACTTGTACGCCGGTAAATTCACATTTGCGCCGCTATAGCCGCTGTGTCTAAAAATGACCGTTTCCTTTTGGCGGTTATTGCCGTCATGTCACATAATGAACTTCAATTTGACGGCTATAGCCGCAAGTGTCCGTCCACGTGTTTTATGATTCGGGAAAATCGGATCATGATTTGTGTGTGTTCTTTGTGTGTTAAGATAATTGTGATTAAATAATCGTCGTCGCATTGTCTCAAATCGTCAAAGTCGTAGATCGTTTGATGCAAGCATGAAGAAGTTGAGGATTATACCCTCGTGAAGAGATTTCGTACGAGGTGAAAGTGAATCGAAACGGTAGCCAAAAATGCCGACCATCAATCAAAATCGTCCGACGTGGAACACTTGTACACCGAAATGAGACCATTTAGGAGAGAGAACACCGTTTAGATAAGAACTACATTAATTAACTCGTAAAACTATGCTCTATTTCTCTCTTACTACATAATACATTATAATTGTTTTTAGTTAATAAAATTAAAATATGATGTTTTCAGTTTATATTTAAAAAAATAAGTGAAAAAAATGTAAATATTAACATTTAGTCTAAGTAAATGTAATTGTTGAAGGAAACAACAACATCATCTGAATGAGCTTTTTCATAAAAATTTTTAGAAAAAAAGGATTTTTCAATATTTGTTATAACTTATTGATTACAGAAATTGCATTGCATTTAGTTATTTATTCATTTCCACATGATTCATAAACAATTAACAATACAGTTCCAATATTTAAACTTAATTACTTGTCTATTTGTTTAAACTTTAATGTAAAAGCTTTACAAATTATCTAAACAAGAATGTTAGAAAAACTTTAATATCTTATTTTCTTTCTCATTTACAATAAAATAGAAAAAAGGCAGAAAAACCTCGGTCGTTAGCCTAATAAAGATGATTGAAATAAAAAAATATTACATTAATGTTACTTTTTCAATAGACTTTGTGGAATTAAGACAATTCTTTAAATGTAATTTTCCGAGATCAAATTGTATTTCCTAATATTTTGGAGAAAATCTTTGATTTAGTTTAAAAAAATTAATTAGAAAATACATAAAAATATTCAATTTAAACAAATTACATTTAATAAAGTTTTTTGCAAAAATCCATGAGAAATATGAAAGCATATTTTTTCCACAATATCATTTTTTTTTGTGGCAAACAGAGTAATTCGAGCAATGCAAATATGAATACGTCGATTTCCATAATTGCACTTAATTTATTCATTATTTATTATTGCTTTAGCAGCGTAATAAATTGTGTGTCTCTTTAGACGCATATCCCATAGATCATTACGTGATCATATCGTGATTTAATCGATTGCGGATTTTTCGTTCCCATCGTTCCCATTTTTCATTGGCGTCTGAGCAGCATCGTCTCCTCTTAAAACTTTTCTTATTCTACTACTTCTTGTTCTTCGTATTCTTCTTTGTCCGTTTCTAATTGAAGCCGCTCACGAGAGGCATAAATCAATGAACGAACGCGCATACCTGCATTATCGTCATCATGAATGTGTGCATTTGTTGCAAAGAGTATATATTCAGTTGTTTATTGTTTCGCAGCGCAGAACAAGAAGAAGGGAATGAAAATCGAAGGAGGCATTAAAAAATAAATGAAGAAAAAAACAAAACATCCAGAGAGAAACGGACAGCAAACGGAATCGTGCCACGTCGATTTAATCGAATTAATCAAACGCCAGTTAATTATTCTTAATTGAAAACCGACGACCTACAATGAAGCACTTGCATCGCTTTTCAAGAATAAAAGTAGTTGCATTATTCATGATGTTTATTCTGTATAAAATAAACGCAGTCTACAGGAGCTGGCAACGTCAAATTCGAGATTAGTTGCATAATCGTTGATAGACGAGTTGAATATCAATAGCTGGATAATAACAATAAACTTGCATTATGTATCTTAATGTTATTAAAAGAGTACTCACTATATCAGTATACATATTTGAAATATTGAACATTTGGATGCTTTTCAAAGATTTTTCACGCATACTTTTTGAGACATGTTCATTAATCAAAACACAGCATTTTTCCATTCAGTTAACTATACTTAATTTAATGGAAAATCATACAACTTTAATTTTGTTGCTAATCAAAGTATTTATCGTTTATAATTTTTGAAATATAAGCAAAAATGTAAATAAACTTCTTTTTGAAGCTTAAATCTTCAAATTTGACAGTGAATTACTTCAAAATGACAATCAATAAATCCATACCTATTTTAAAGAGTTGATTTTGTTGCTCAGAAATTAATTTACAGTATAAATTGTAAGATTAGAATAATTAGCTTTAATTCTAATACTCAAAACTTAATGTAAGCTTAGAAGCTTTCTCGTTTGAAGAGTTACAGTAGTTCAGCCACTGGAGCTAACCTGTACTACTTTACCAAACTTAACTAGTCTCACAAATATAATAAAGCAAATTATATTATTTTCATTGTTAAACTAAACATTTCTTCGACATTAGTATAAGTTTTGTGTTATGTTTAAAATAGCTACAATACGTCAAACGTTCGCACAGCCCAGATTTATTTTGACGGTTCGAAAATTTAAAAATAATCTAAATATTAATTGAAAATGTCTCCTTTTAATTCGAACTTGTAATAATAATAATATGATTTATGGAATAGCAATACAAAAAATATTCTCGAAAAAAAAACAAGGAAATTACAAAAAAATATAAATGTAGTGGTGTAATTTTCGTTTTCCTCATAATCAAGGATTGAACTGCAAATAGATTTATAAATGGATGTTTTACATTAGACGAATATTTCGGACGAATGGAATGTTAGGGATCGGAAGTGGCTGGATCTTGTCTTGATTTTGAATTTGAGTTCTTTGGAATGGGAGTTAAGCTTGAGTTTCGGATTAAGGTATTCAGGTACTTCACAGGGGGATATAGGATGGGCTAATATGGTGATAGGGAACGAGAATTTTCATTCTGAAAGGGTTTATTTTTAGACGCCACTTGTTGAACCATTCGAAGAGCAGGTGTTTGATGAAAGTTTGAAGAGAGGAGTCAAGAATGTTGCAAATGATTTCCAAATATCATTGATATCTTTAAACTATTTAGAACTGAGTGTCCTTTCGAAAATATCCTTTGTATTTGATAATGAACACAAGCTAAATAATTTGATTTGAATTCACACAGGATGAAGCAAACGGTGAAATGTTAATTTTTTAATAATCGTAAATCGCGCTGCGTTGCGCAGGAGGAGGTTTAAGAGAGGAGAGGAATCAGTAGAGAAAAGGTGGTGGATTTTGAAGAAGGGAGAAGAAGGAGGAGCAGCAGCGGCATTATGCAAAAGGCAATTTAGTGGATTTGCGCGTTTCATTATAATCGTGATAGAATTCTGCACGTAGAATGGAAAGGATCGTAGAGCATGTAGAAGGTATTGCTTTTCGGTAAAACACTGGAAAACAGCAAAACAACAAAATCTGGGAACGGGTAACAAATAAATTGCGGCAGCTGAAATGTCAGAAGTCTGCGTCTGCGGATTTCTCCTATTCCTTACGTCGCAGCTAATTGAAATGTTAATTGGAGTCCCTCGACACTTGTGCAGAGGCAACCGAAAACAAACTAAGGATAAGAAGAAAAGGCACAGATCTGCAATCAACGGGGCAACAAGAAAAATGAAATAATCTCAGACGGAACATAATCTAATGGAAACGTTTCGCACAGAGCTTTTACATAATAATCGAGGCGCAAAGCGCGAAGCATTCCCGATATTTACTGCACCCACACCACAGCTTGTCAATAATGCGTTTCGTTTATATTCATGCACTTCGGATACTTATTTATTTATTGCCATTTTTCCGCGCCGTGACAGAATCCCATAAATTAAGGCCCGACAACAATTTAGACTATTTCATTATTACTGTTATCATTCTTGTAATATCTAGCTGGCATTTTTACACGTGTCTCTTTCTCTGTGCGCTCTCCGCACTCTCCTCTCCACCTCATTATTTCACTTCTATTTATCGGCTACTATCCCTGCTGTCCCTGCTGTCATTTCACGCATGTGGGCTTTTTCTCATTACAATAAATTAATTAATAGAGAGAATTAGTGTTGAGCAACACACCTGTAGGTTTTGCGGCAAAAAACAAAATTATAGCTGCGTGTGGGAATGCACGCTGCTTTGATCCTTCTAATGATTGCACCCAATTTCGTTTTACTTTTATTGTTCTACTTTAACGTAATTCGTACCTCACTACAACAACAACTGAATTAATCGCAAATTATTATTGAGCAACGTGCCTGCATATCGAGAACATTCACTGACCATAATTTCTTTTATAAAAAGCTTTATTCAAAGTCTTTCCATGCATTCAACAAACTACGTGATAATACGTAAAATACATTTAGGTTAGTATCATTTTAGTTTAAATTGTATTAAAATTGATTCATTATATATACACTTATAATATAATCAACTTTAACCTAATCTAAATAATTTCAAGATTTATCGTAAAGTTCATTAAGTTAGTTTCATTAATTGAAATCATATGAAGGTTAGGTTAACTTTAAATACAAAAAGATAGTTAACAAAATATTTCTAAACCTTGACATATTTATGATGTAAATCCAACAATCTAAAGTATGGTTTCGTTACCACTACAAAATTAAAGTTTCGATTAGATTAAATTGTTGGTACATTAAGTTTAAATATTTTAATTTACAGTTTATTTAATTTACAGTAAATGTATTTTTTTTTTCAAAATTAGTAGAAACATATTTCACAAATTTGTCCAAAGTGCTATCAATTTAAATATTTCTGATCGAATCAATTCACTAACCTTCTTACATACGGTATTTTGATTCAGTTATATTATTTTTCTTTATTAATTCCTATGAAAGAAGAATTAACGACACCCATTCCTCGCTTTACGGCCTAGATACGTTCCACGAAACTTGGCCGCAAAGCGAAAAGCCGTATAACGAATCAATTATTGCGCTTGCGCAAGATTGGTAATATGTAGATATATCGACATCGAAAAAAGTTTTTTTGCCGTTATAGCGAAACATTTTAGGCCGTAAATCGAAAACGTGCCTTAATGGAAGAGGGCCGTTATAGCGAAATACCGTATAAAGAGCGGTTGTATAGCCAGGTATGGATATATATGTTTCTTCTTCAATTAGTAAATGTATGAATTTACCAGGCAATTTACAAATTATATTGTTTAATAGTTAGATTGACTTTCATATATTCCATTATCTAAACTCACTTATATAATCAATTTTATGATAAACAAATACCAAATAATAACAATTTAGATGCTTCGAAAAGATTTGAAATATATATATATATTCTACTTTTACTAGCAAATGTATGAATTTACTAGGCAATATAAACATTTATCTATAGTATGAATGAATGTCTAAAGTTTAAGTATGAATGCAACATTACATAATTAGTTCAATCAAACAAAAAACATAACAACATAATTTCATCATAACATTTTATATGTTTCCGAAAGAATTGACAAATTGTCCACCCTTAATACTAAATATATGAATAATTTGAATCTTATTTCATGTATTATGTAAGCGCAACATTGCATAATCAAATTCTTTTTTTTTGTTATTATTATATAAACTAATTTGTTAAATATGCAATATTTTCAATATGTTATGTTAGTTTCATGAAAGTCTTTTCTTTTAACTAATCATTTGGTTCGATGTTAATTGGATCAAAGGTGAAGCAGAGCTAATTGAGTGTTAACGATGGTTTTTAGTTAATTACAGCCGATGCGTTTCAGATATAATAACGTCTCAATGCGGCAAATTGGCCGTGATAGGAAATATTCCGTCGGTTGAGCTTGACAGAGTTTGTGAGACGAAGACGGAGATGAAGCACTCCGATCGGAACGGAAAAGGATGGAAAAAAATTGTGCAGAGAGAAAATGAATGTGCGGAGCCGATGGATATAGTTAAAAGAGCCTTTCCTAATCATGCCTGGCAACTATTTTCCGCCTTGAATATTATCATGGGAAACAGAGTCACGGCTCCAGCACCAATTATATGCAAATTCATACTTTTATTTATTTACCTAACGAGATTTTCCACTCTGCTTTAGTTCATTTTGGGTAAACATCACTTAAATTTCGACTTTATTTCAGGCCATAAAATTTCAGAACACATTTTTTAAAAATTAATATGAATAATTTACCAAAAACTATGAATAAATTAAAGGAAATGGAATTCCTTTTACTTTTCTATGAATATTATATTTCGCTATCCCAAGAAAATCCAATTAACTTGAGTTATTTAATAAACCTGAACCTAATTATAAAATCAACCAAATACTAAATCAAATTTTGTTAATAAATTTTGAAATCCTATTCAAATTATTTATATGAAAAATTATGTTTGAATTAATTTGACTCATTTATCTAAATTATGCCTAAAAATGTAATATGTAGTGTTATATTATTAACATGTTTCGGAATTGCATAATAGATTAGGAACAAAACTTGTAGTTTCTTAATAAATTGATGTATACAACTAAAGAAAACTGTAAATATAAAATACGTACTGTAATCAAAAATAATTTGAATATAATTATGCTAATAGATAGATAGATTGCTTAGCTTTTTAGGAAAGCATATATTTTTTCTGCAGTTTTCCATTCTTGTTCAAAGTCGAGAATGTAACGAGTATGTAACATGTAATTGATTCATCCGTCTCTCTGAATCATGCCCTCAAGTTTTCCTCTATGCAAATCTGTGCCGAGCGTACCGTTAGGTTTTATATATTCAATTTACTTTTATTTATATATCATAAGCGAAAGATCATCGTAAAGAAAGCGATTTATGGTCGTGACCACAATTGCATCACAGCGCCGCAAATAAAAGTGGAATTGGAGAAGGAAGGCTGCTCTGCTTGCAAAGCGATGCAAAGAGATGGAGAACGAAACAAGAACGGATCTAAATATTTTGATGGATCTGACCTTCTCTGGGTTCTGCACCGAGCATCACCTCTTTCTCCTCCACATCCTCTTCATCGGCAACCTCGGTGTTGTCGATAATTCGATTTCTGAGGAAACCCCGGAGATTGTCAGGAAATGTGCTTTGCCTCGAATCAATAATCCCATTTACCAAAAAGGAAAAAACTGCTCTCCATCCACCTTTTGTTGCATTCTTTCCATTTACTTATTCACCTTTCTTTATTTATTCGTTGCTTTTTTTTCTATAGTTTATTCCTCTGTTCTTCGGGAATTATTTCGCACAGCTTGGGGTCCCGAGGTGCGGTTTTTGCGAACAATGTGAACGCTTTCGTAACCGCAGAATGCAGCGCCGCATTTCAGACCAGTCATCCTAAAACTAGAACAAAATTCAATTGAGGCCTCCTCGTTTTTTTCTCCTTGCTCATATTATTCTTCATCATCATCATCATCTTCTTTACCTTTCGAAGACATTCAATGGCCAATGCAGTTCGAACGGAATAATTAAAACGTTTTTACTTTTGTTTGGCCAATGTTACATACTCTCATCCTCAAGAATGCAACAAGCTCTCAATCTCTCTCTTTGTCTCTCTTCCCATTCTTCGCTTTTACGCCCAGTCTCATCTCGAAACGTGTTGACATATCGCTCATCAAACCCATCATCGACCTCCAACTGCAACAACAAAAAAAGGAGTTACATATAATAAATATATGAGTGGTTTCCTTGAGACATTTACAAGCAACAATAGACAATCATTTTTTCCTTTCGATCCTATTATTGTCTCCTATTCTAAGAATAGTTGTTTCATTTTGATTGAAATAGAGCCGGAACTTGCCTCCTTCAACGACCCAAATTTCCATAACGTTTGTTGAAGTAATTATAATCAATTTCAATAAAAAAATAATCATTAAAAATTCTACATTATATAATTCCAATACAAAGTACTAAAACAACTTTGGGCAGAAAGACCTTTGCCCTTTGACTTTAGCCCTTTGCAGAAGTAGCATTATATTTTATATTTCAATATTCATATTGTGGTACAAGAAAACCTCGAGAAGAGGGTACTGAACACAGGTATCTTAATTAATTCCAATTGAAAATTAATTTCACCTAACTGATCACCCTCTATCTCTGAATGTGCTTAAAAGCATAAGACGACTCATTTTAGAATAAAAGTAAGATTCATAAACCTACTTTTGATAATTAACATTTACCTTTAGATTACACTAATAATTGTACTTCTCTATTCATTAAATCAATAGTAATTTCTAAGTAAAAACATTATATTGTATAATAAAAATACTAAATAAGTAATATATACGGACAGTACGTACATAACTGTGAGATTATTTCAGTGTTAGAAAGATTCCATCTCGGTACACGACGATATAGTAAAAAAATCACTAATTTAATATGTAATATGTTTATAACAGTAAATGCTACTACCGGATAGTAAATTCCATTCATTGTCAACCATAAATTGATTAATTTAAACGAAACATATTGTATGTCGTTCAACAAAATGAAGAAAAAAAATCGATACAAACAATTGCAATAAAGTCAAGATTAAAAAGATTGAACTCGCATACAAATTACGTTTAAATGTAGGAAACTACTGAACGGTAAGTAATGTTTCGTGTAATTTAATGGTGATTAATTAGAAATATAATTGATCGCGTGATCAAATGCTAGTGTTTACATTAATGTGATGTGACAAGGTTCAATGGTTTTCATCAATAACAATTCCTCCACTCATCCCATCCGACGGTGCGCGCTATTTTCCATGAATAAAACATTCCGACTGGATTTGAATATTCGCCAATTAGTGACGAATAAAAGTGTGACTTCCTATCCTCGTTACCGTTTCCTTCTAAGGTGTACAACTTTTTGCAGAAAATAAACACATAAAAAGATATCAGGAGGAAATTACCAATCAGCGAGAGCTTCACTCCAATTTTTGTTTTATTTTAATGACACTTGATTTTGCATTTTATAATTGATTTGTATACTTGACAGAATTTATTTACTTATGCTTCCTAGATTTTCAGATCAACTCTATCAATTTAGTCTCCGAGAAAGTTACTAAAATGTGAAACGAAGGTTTTTCGGCTATTAATTTTTCATTTGTTCAACTTTGACAGCTAATTACAGCCAAGCAGCTCAAGTCACAGCAGTAAATAAATATGCGTTACAATCCTTAACTATCCTAGTTTCATATACATCTTTCGGATCAATTCTATCTAGAATAGTTTTCGAGAAAATCACTAAAATGTGAAGACACTGTTTTTTCGGCCGTTAATTTTCATTTATTCA
>JAFMTC010000066.1:472157-510710 GCA_018845635.1 Nicrophorus orbicollis | reverse complement strand
CGATCTCAGTTAATATACGCTCTTATATTTCGGTATCAAATTATTTCCTTCCCGAACTGCATCCTCCTCATACGACCACGATTCCCCAAAGTAGTTTTAATGAAATGTTTAACGAATATTTAATAATTAAATACATGTAATTTTTAGCAATTATAACAATTATGTAATGTTGCCTCCACACTATGTAGGGCAAAATGTATTTAATTTTTGTTTCCACCAAGATCCTTGCCCAAAACCGGACTAATTGAGGACTTTAAAACTAAATAAAAATGAATAGCATAACAGATGAATTGACTGCTTGTAAAAGTAAAAATGTTCTATTTTTTTCCTTTAATTTAATTTTACAATTAAAACTTAGTTAACTTTGGAATGTTAATTTTCTATACATGTTATGAGAATTTCATTAGTAAATATAATATTCCTAGTCAAAATGTAAAGGGAATTGATGACAAACAAAAAATAACTAAAAATAATCAGTTTTATTAATAGTTTTTTTTATTTCTCTCTTTAAGTTATCAAATAAAGATTGACTTGAAATATTTAACGGTTAGTTAATCCATAGTTTATTATTATAAAATTTGTTTATTAAATTCGATATCTCTTCCTACGAGTCGCGAATAACTGTGAAACAATGATGAATGGATCCGATAATAATTATATACTCGTATTAATGAAGAAAATTCATTTTTCATTTTATTTGCTTGTTTGTTGTTGCAACGATTGTGAAATGAAACGTAAACATTATGCTATGAGCTTAGATACGAAATGCATTCAGCGTGCATCCTACGTCTTGTTAGTCCTCTCTTCGTGTTTGTGTTAATCAACAATTCCCAACAACAACAAACAACATCTTTATTGTATCTATAATTGGCCATTGACCTGAATCTTTCAGCTTACAATTCTCTACATTTACCGCATAAACGATGATAAATTACACCCACTCGGAGGGATTAGCGACAATCGCAGCTTTGATCTTGTTCGGACATAGTTCCTGAAATATTTGAATTAGAAAAAAAGTCATTTAGAAACGTTTTTAGATTTATTTAAATCTATTATGTAATATACAAGTTTCTTTTTAACAGTATTTTACTTAATAGTTTATTAATCCAAAGTTATTCTTTACAGCACATCAAAATTTATAATTTTAAACATATTTGTTGTCCAGAATTTGGTTTGGTTTGAGAAAACAACAGTAATAATCAAAAATAATATTTTATGAAACCTTTCAATATTTTTCGAATTATCTTAATATATTAATTACAAATTACCGAAAAAATAATAATCATTTCATTATGTAGTTACTACCTATATTAATAAATGGTGCACAGAATATTTTTGTAAGAATTTTTGAAATAAAGAAAATACAGATTTTCTATTAGATTTGTATTAATTAAAGATAAACTTGTAGTAGACGTAACATGATTTTGTAGTGAAATAAAGAGACTATACTGAAAAGAATTATTGTAATATTATGAATGTGAAACCTTTTAGAAAACATACATTTTTAATTCAATGAAAATAATGTATTTCTCCTCAAACTGTTTCATTTGTGTAATAACAAAATATTGCAATTGTCAGTTTAATTATATAGTAGAATAAATAAGACGATTGTAAAGTGAAATGAATCATGAGTAATAGTGATTTTTCTCGAAAGGAATTGCTGCAATGTAATAAGTAATTTGATAATTAGCTTTAGAGGATTCAATTTATTACTTTACATTGAATGCATCAGATGAAAACGATTTGATAGCTGAGATCACGGTCTGCACTTTCTAAGTGGATTATTAGAATAGTAAAATGGAAGGCGAAGGCATACATCGCTGATGGATGAATGCATGGGTGGATGGCCGTAAAACGGGATTCAATCAGATGGTGTAATGTACACGTAAAACCATCGTAAGATAAAATATAAATTTTCTTAATTACAGTAGGAATGAATTCCATCTTAGAATTCCCATAATTTTGTAATTTTGAAATGGATAAAATTGAATTAAATCCTTTAGAATACTTAATTTTTATGTGAATTTAATGATAACAAATTTGGATTATCTTTTTGAATTGGATTGCGGTAAAATTTAATCTTACATAACTTAGAATCGCCTTTACTTTGATGAATATAAAATTACATTAGATCTTTTACGAATCTTCATTTTTCTCCAAATTCAATTACAGTCAATTTTGATTATGATTTTGAATTGGATTGCAGTGAAAATGCAAACTGAAACTCGATGTCTGCACGTATTTACGTGTGTTTCGAAGGTCGGCACATTCACTTACTCTCCTCCAATATCATGCGGATTATGCAAAATTCCCTAGGCCGTACTTCTTTCTTTCTTTTTATTACTTTTTTTTTGCATCCGAGACGGAAAAATTCCTATCGTTCTCTGCACTTCAACTGGGATGGACTCTGAGAGCCATTACCATTAGTCTTGCACTTTTTGGAGTTCGTGTTCGAGTCGTAAAGCTCACAAAATACGTGTAAGTGTTGTTCCTACCTTTCGTTAGGCAATAATACGCCTACGAAACTATCTTACCGTTAAAAATTGCTCTTGCAGAAGAATCAAGTATAAGAGGGATGGTAATATTCAAAAGGTGGCTACGAAAGGTCGTACAATCTATTGAGATCTTGATTGAATCTAAAGATTTGATTTGAAAGAACAAAAAGAAATTGTAATTTAGAAATAATCGTAGAAAAAAACTACCTAATTTAGTAAAGTGTGTATAGTTCACTTTTCTTATTTAATTAGCTTCTGTTATAATTAATATAATTTCAGTAAAAAAATCTTATTTTCTATACTGAAATAAAACCTATTTTTTGGAGTAATTACATCAATTCAAATTTAAACCGGTTTATATTTCCCTCAAATATTTACGAATATTTTTTTTAAATCTATAGTAATTTCTATAATTTCATAAAACAATCTTTCAATATATTTTTATTAAACATTACACTGCCTTTAGTACGAAAGTAAGACACAGCTTTTCTTATAAAAGCAATAGGAAAATATGTGTTATATGTATTATTTTGTATATTTTTTTAAAAATGTATTTATACATTTGCATTCATATAAATTTTGGTTCAAATGGTTGGAAATTTCTAAAAACATGTTTGATTTTTTCTAAAATTCACAAAGCAAAAGAAGTAATCAATGTGTACTCCATCATTTAGAGTTCTCATGAAATATATTAATATGCAAAATCACCGACATAGAATTTCGTAATTTCAATCTCGAGAACGAATTACTTGGACACGACGCATGATGAATACACGATGTATAGCATCAGCTTTAATAATTCATATTCAATAAACATTCTTCCGTTTATTTTCCAGAAATAAAGTGAAATATACTTTATTTCTAAAGTCATCACATTTTAACTTTTTTCTCTTACTTGGAATGTGACAAGTATTGTAACAATGATTTCCGTTGCTTCCAGTTTAATTAAAACATACTATTTAAAAAAATATAAATGTACTTAAGTAATTACCTTAGTGAAGATGCAAATATGAAAGACAAACGTTGGTAATTGCTAAATGCGACGAAGTTGCATGCACGATGAAGACCGGAAGCCGCCGCGATTCGCTATTAGGGAGATGCGAATGTGTGCTTTAATAATGGCTCAATTAATTTTAATGTTTTATGTATGTAAAGTTATTAATTGCGAGCCGATATCGGCAGTAAATCTGACAGAGAGGGACGCAGCTCGAACGGCTCCTTCTTCTTCTTCCACTTCTTCTTCGGATGGATCTGGAAGTGGTGGTCTCGATGGCAGCAAGCGGATCGTTAAGTAGGCCGGAAGACAATAAATCGACCGAATCTGTAATCACTGCCTGCATAACAGGCGAAAATAGAACCGACGATTACATAATTTATAATCGCGTCTGATTTCGAATTAGCATTCGCCGTTTACAAATCATCGGACATCGGTTTCTTGCAAAAGCCCATTTCCTTATTGGTAACCCGCTTCTCAAAGAACATCATCCACGACAAGATCTTCATATTTATATGCGATTTCTCGTGTAAACTTAATTAAGAACATCCATAAGAATGAACGACGAGTGCTGTTAATAAATCTCGTTCTTCGATGAATGGATTATAAATTGATAACAAAAATACATGGGGATAAATGGGGATAAATGGGAATAAACCGTAAATTAACCATAAAAATAATTAACTTTATTGTTATGAAAATTATGAAAAAATATTGTTCTAATATAAACACATCATAGGGTTGACTGTACTAAGTTTGAAGAAACGTGAATTCTGAACCAATTAATCGTATTATAGAAGATATGAATGTACACTAGTATTTTTTAAATCAACTGTTTATTTATGATAAAAATTATGTTAAAATGTTATTCTATTATAGTCACATTATTTAAGGATTAAATGTATCAAATTACGGGAAAATAATCAAACGGACAATTATTTCTATTCTCATGAAAATGATCTGGTATTGCGAGAAAATTTGTTAATTTTTCATATAGAGAAATTCTTTATTTGTTTCCTTAAATGTTTTCAGTTTATTCTCATCTTTAACATTCTTATGAACTTTGTTATGAAAATTATGAAAAAAATAATGTTCTTAGATAAACACATCATAGGATTGTTGACTGTACTAAGTTTGAAGAAACGCGAATTCTGAACCAATTAATCGCGTTATAGAAGATATGAATGTACACTAGTATTTATTAAATCAACTGTTTTATTATGATAAAAATTATGAAAAAATTTCGTTCTATTATAGTCACATTATTTAAGGATTAAATGTATCAAATTACTGGAAAATAATCAAACGGACAACTATTTCTATTCTCATGAAAATGATCTGGTATTGCGAGAAAGTTTGTTAATTTTTCATATAGAGAAATTCTTTATTTGTTTAATTAAATGTTTTCAGTTTGTTCTCATCTTTAACATTCTTATGAACTTTGTTATGAAAATTATGAAAAAATAATGTTCTTAGATAAACACATCATAGGATTGTTGACTGTACTAAGGTTGAAGAAACGCGAATTCTGAACCAATTAATCGCGTTATAGAAGATATGAATGTACACTAGTATTTATTAAATTAACTGTTTTATTATGATAAAAATTATGAAAAAATTTCATTCTATTATAGTCACATTATTTAAGGATTAAATGTATCAAATTACTGGAAAATAATTAACTATTTCTATTCTCATGAAAATGATCTGGTATTGCGAGAAAGTTGTTTAATTTTTCATATAGAGACATTATTTATTTGTTTCCTTAAATGCTTTCAGTTTGTTCTCATCTTTAACTTTCTTGGGTAGTTTGTTGAATTCCTTTATCCAAAATGCTGTGATTCAACATATATATTCCACTTGTGATCAAAAACTATTAAAAATTGTTCTTTAATAATCATATTAACTATATTAATTCTGAGATTCTAATAACATGACTTTAATATAAAACTGTATTAATTAATCGTAACAAGTGAATTATTACCATAAAGTCAACTATTTCAATTTTGATGAAAATTGATGATAAAAGTCTACGTTTTACGATCTTCCACTCTGATTTACTATCAGACAACAAAACAGTTTATGAAAATTATGATAAATCACTGTTCTATAAATTACAAGGATGGATTAGTAATCAAGAACAATTGTTGAACAAATAATGCATGCAGATCTACGGCGAAGATTACACGGATATCGATCGTAGATAGATGATATTTGCTATTGTTGATGAGCAACAACAAGAACAACAACAAAATATACGTAGAGGGGAATGCGGCAAAAAATGATCCCTCGTGCACGCACAAATGATAATTGATGGAACGTACATGAGCAGAGATATGCACTCACGATTCGACTTTGATGTAATAATCGTTCCTTCGGACTTTGATGGCTTGCACACACCGGGAATTAATCAAATAACAACGCAATCGCATAAAATGCTATGGAAGTGAAATGATCAAACGGAATCGCACGAAAATCCATCATCAATCATCGATTTCGTTCATGTTAAGATTAACGATTATCCCAAATCTAATATTAATACAATCGTGCACATCATTACAACAGTTCATGATACCAATTAAATCATTTCGAGAATTATAATGAAATTCTTAAAAAAAAAATCATTAGCAAATATTTATTTTTTCTTTGAAATATCAGTAAAGTTTAACAAAGTAATTAAGTTTAGTAAAATTTAAGTAATATACAAAATTATATAATAATTAGTTAATACATATTTAAATTTGTTTGAATGATTAATTGTTACTTATTCATAAGTTAATTGAAGTAAAGATATTCACTAAATGAAAAATATGAAAGTTACCCCAATTGATATAAAAGATTTTTTTGCAATAAGTTCTAAATATTTTTGCAGTTTCTAAAATACTAAATTTTGTATCATTAATTAGAAATTCTGGAATCATTTTTAGCTTTTTCCTTGATACAATAAATGTAATTCTATTAAATTGAAATCTGATTATTAAAATAATCCTGAAATAAACAAAAAAGTTGATAAAAATTATCAATATTTTACTAATACTAGTAAGAATATTAATTATAATGAAATTTAATTAACTTGTTTTGTCAATATTTTACCTTTACATAATGATAATGGTATTGTTTTCGCAGTCGGATATTTTAGTGCATTGCGTAACGAGAAAGAAGAAGAAAATGCAAATGCGAAAAAAGCGTATAAACATATGACTTCATCAAATCACGCAGCCGCTTGCATAACAGGCATTAAAAAGAATTATAATTGACCATTAGCAGCAGTTTCCCTATATTTTTACCATCTGAAATGCAAATGAACCATTAAAAATCAATTGATTCCCCTGCCGAACATCTTACATAAACGAACTCGAAGAAATACGCTGAAAATGTGATTCATTCGATTACAAACAAACAAATGTATTAATTAGTATTTCAAGTGTTGTGCTACGTTTTAATTCCAATTTCAACTTTGTTATATTCAATTTCAAATTAATTATTATCTAACATCTTTGTTAAAACAATTACATAATGACGAAGAACAATAAGAATGATTAAATACAATGATGATCTAGTGACCATACGTCTTTCTACCTTCATTTGTGTTTTTAATAATACATGATTTTCTTATAATTTACTTAAAATTCAGCAATTAGTATACGAAAAATGAATGAAAAGATGTTAATAAGATGTTTATTGTGAACAAATCTTAGGGAATTTTAAATGTTATACTTAATTTCATTCCAAATCAAATATAATTTTCAATGAATCTGAAGAAAAAATATTAATATTTTCTTAAGTAACCAATATTTGTCTTGCAGCAAATAGTTACACTAATTATTTTCATAAAATTTGTTCTGTATTTATTATCGAATTTTCTATATTTAGAATCTATGCTAGCTAATTTATTGATAGGTTTAATTATGTAACGGTTAGTTATTCTGTATACTTTTATAAATATGTGTTTTATTTCCTATTGCAACAAATGTATTTATTTATAAATTTTGGATGTTAACCTATGGACAGACAGATAATAAAAATGCAATTCACGAGTAAACCGAAAAATACGTGTCTTAATTTAATAGACAGATTGTGGTTTGTAAATTATCGAACATTTGAAAACAGTAATTATGGCTTATTGGAATCTTCTCAAACCAAAAAAATCCCCAAAATTTCTCAATTCCATGTAATGATTCAAATTCGTGTGTTCGTGTTTTATTTTTATTTTATTTTTTTGTATGCATTCAATCAGTTAACAACAAAACAAATATCTTTCAAACAGTCATCAAATTTTCCGGGTTCCGGGTTTGGAAGCAATCGTGCGTCAAAAAGTTGCATAATCGCTGCCCACGCTCTTTCGATCCATCCACTTCTTCCACTGCGTATTATTCTTCTACATGTCCGTCACCTCTTAATCGATCCGTTTTATCTTGATTGCAGGTTTCGGATGCGATGCAAGCAATAAAAGAAAAGAGGAGAGTGCAAATCTAAAAACTGTCTAGGTGAAGAGAACGAACGAGAAAAAAAGAAGAGAAGTAACTCGCACCAAGGTTAATCCAAATTTCATGCAGCTTTTAGCCTTGGTTCATTAGCGTTATATTAGCATATAAATGATTTAGTTACAATAAAAGTGTAATCGTTCAGTTTGTGTCTTTCCATTATTATTCACAATAAGAGCGAGAGATATGCATATGGGAATGCAACGATGGTGATGAGAAAGAGAGGAAAGGAATGAAGAAAATAAATGTTTATTGCTTCGCCGCCAATGCACAAATATGTCCGTCTATAATACACATATCTTCATTCCTGAATACGTAAAACTACCGCGCGTTTTATCATATATATTTATATAAATTTCGATGTTATGTAAGCTAATTAAATAATATTTATGCGCGATTCGAGCCTTCGCAAATGTTAGGCGAATTTTTATAGCCGGAGATTTTCGAATGTGCAGCATCTGGATCTCCCTCCTCATCTCATCTCCGCTCTTCTCTCCTCTCCAACAATTAGCAAAATCATAACTCGCACTTGCATCCTATATTGTTGTTGAGCAACGATCTGCAAACGGATCTGGGTCAAAACGCGCGACAACTCTTTTCCGTCTGTCTCTCTTTCTCCCATATAACTGCGTGTGTTTTTTTCGCAAACACCACCTCCGTGGGCGATATTTTTTGACAGGCTACATGAAAAACTATTTAATGATTCATCCATTAATTATCCGATACACCAGATGACAACATGTTACATAGGAAAGTATGCTTACCGATCGGGAACTTCTACATGTTACATAAACATTGGAAACACGAAATATTGGATACTTGACATAACGAACATTTATTATATACTTTTTTTAATATATTTATATAACAAAATAACAATTCAATTATAGAATGTCAAAGTTTATCGTGTTACAAAAATTCCATATTTTTTTTGGTTCATAAAAAAGTATTTTAAATGAATCTATGTTTCAATGCAAATTATTACAAAATAAATATTGCTTTTTACGACCGAACTGCATCATACAAAAGAGAAAATAACTTTAAAATATGTATATTCTAACATCCGTTTTTTTAACATTAAGAAGATATTATTTAAGAAAATAGAAATTTTTAAAAGTAATGAAAGTTTTACATTATTACATTAAATACATCATATAGTTCAGCAAATATGTGGTTTGGAACCACACTAATCAAGGATATTAAAACCGCTTAAAATAATTAATAATAAATTAATGAATTTTGTTGTTCTGTGATTTAAAATTATATATTTTTTTAAGTAAAATTGTATCAATATTTGTATATTAATTAAATAATTATATACATATATTATTTATGATGTTCAGAAAAAAAATAAACAAAAAGATAATATATACATTTACCGTATTAAATCCGGACTGATTGAAGCAATAATTTGATATGATATCTCATTTTCAATTAAGATTTGTAAATTCTTAACCTAATTTCAAAATTGATAAGAATATTATGAAATGCATGATTTAATGTGGTTTTGTTTAGTTATTTTATTACATGTTTTTGCCTTGTACCTTTAACAAATCGCTTTTTCTTATTGTAATATTGCTACATAGATTTATATTGAAAATTCAATATAATACTTAATTAGGAATTAATTAGTAGTTAAGCACAATTATCGTGGTTTTTATAATAATGTATTGATACTTTGCTATTAATTAATTGCAGTTTCATGTGGAGAATGGAGATCACAAGTGCTACAAGTCAGATAAAACCGCTCGATAAATAGTTTGCAAAGAAATAAACTTGGCTTTGCGAATGCACCAAAAAAAAAAACACACACACATAATAACAGTCTTTATTCTATATAAGTATGCGGTTTTAATTATAAAACAAGTAAAACTTTGATGACCCTTCCGTGCATACATCCAAAACCATAATTATCAATAAGAAGCTTAGAGACTAATAACTTCAGCTTGTTTTGTCCGTGTTTTTCTCTGGATGCATAATGCTGTGCAAACGGACCATTAAAGTAATTAATTAATTAATTATTCGCAAAATACGATTAAATCACTTTGAAACAACTAATGCAAAAAAAAACAGAAGAACTGTTTCCTTAGCAACAAGCGCTCGTCTATTTATAAAGACTGTTCCCATTCATTTAGCTTATTTTTAATATTTTCGCTTGAGAAGCAAGTTGTTTGTTTTGAAGTTTTGTTTCAATAAACGACATGAAACTGGATGGAATGCAAATGAATCGGACAGGCGAAGAGCATCTCAACGGAGAGTTATGCAACGCGCACGCCGTCTCCGTATTTCTCCCGTCCGCATGTGTATATTATATGTATATGGTCTTGTAGTAATCGAAGCGATTGGATATGGCCGATGTAAATTCCGGATTAATGGACGTGAGCGGTAATATTCATTAGTTGGCTATTTACGATGTCAATACGCGATTCCTCGGGTGGTGGGAATCGTACGGAACGGAAGGAGCAAATCTTGTTCAAACAAGTGGTCCTATTGATACATTTCCTCGTCTCGATTGATGACGCTTAATCCTCGAGGAGGATGACGAGAGCGTTGAAAGCGTGAAGAAATACATCGGATTGTGAATGTGGCAGGAAGAAAAGAGTTGTTCTGGTTGTTGCTGTTGGTATACGGTCTGAGAGAGTATGAGGGTACCATTACCATCGAGGGTACCGCCTCGATTTCCATGGGACGTGGGTGCCCGAGCACCGAAGATTATCCTCGGGCGAAAATTCGATTAGTATCGCACTTTTGCCGATTTGCATAACGCCCGTGGGCCGATAACATCATTGTTGCCGTTTTCCGAAACAAAAGATCGCCCGAGAAAGCAACGGTCCAGGATCGTGGATGGAAGGAATACGAGAACAACGGAAGAAAATAATAATAAGAGAAGAAGAAAGAATACAATGCCGAGCGAGCGTTAATTGAAAGACGCTAACGCTGCGAGAAGATTTATTGGTCATTTATAAAGTGAGAGGATTCCTCGATGGATCCCTAAAAAGGATTGTGTCAAATTGTTTTGTTTCCTGGTAACGAACGAACGAACGAACGAAAGAACGGTTCGTAACTCATTTGAGCGGGATGGTTGGAGGCTCAGGCTGGGAAAGGAGGAGGTACCATCCTTAACCCAGTCTCCGTATCAATCTGTCATTATCCTACACCTACTACAGTTCATTCTACCGCAAAGAATTTACCAATGGCATAAATAATTGAATAGGGTCGTTCACCTCTAATACATATTACATTAATTTTAAACATGCCCCAATGCAAGACTGTTTTAGTCATCAGCAACATATTTATGATTGAACGTTTCCAACATCTATTCTTGCTAAATCATTATGTGTAATTATATATTGATCAATATCATAATTCCAAAAAATAACATATTACAAATTGTATATCGACCTTATTTTGAAAAATCTATGGTCTATAGCCCTTTGCAGTAATAGCAATAATAATATTTCCTTTTTCTTTAATATGTACAGTAGTACCTCGATATACGAGTGTTTTGAGATACGAGCCGCCGAGCGAGCGATATTTTGCTTTGAGATGAGAGCAAGATTTGAGATACGAGGAATCGCACACTACACCGCTGCACACGACCCCAACATGCGGAGCGCTTTAAGATACGAGCAATTTGACATACGAGCAAGATTACGACGAAACGAATTAAACTCGTATGTCGAGGTACCACTGTATTTCCATTATTTTCAGTTTGGATTTTTCTTGTGGTTGTTATTGAATTAGACTAATTCATTTACATAAATTACTATGTTAAAAGATACCTTAAATATATTTACGTAAATATCAGTTTTCATCCACTTCTAAACGTTTCATCCTTTTGGTGAGAGATGTTCCTTCTTCAGTTTTCCACTGTTTTAAACTCATATTTTCAATATATCAAAATCTGAACACTATACAATTAGAATACATTTTCACCAATCAAGAATTGAATTTCTACGAAACGCAAGTGATTAAACATTCGAATGACAACTTACTATGACGTTTGTCAACTCACTGTTTATTGAATTTATTTGAATGTTTCAATTAGCCTACTTGATTAAAATGTATTACAATATATATTAGAAAAATATTAGTAGTTTTTAATTCCAGTTTATAAAAAGATGAATGAAAGGGATCAAAAGCCCTTTATGTTAATTTTATACATTTTCACTACAGTAAATCTTACTTAACAAACATATCTGTTAACGAGTAATAATCGTAATGAATTGTCAAAATGACTCGCCTAAAAAGCGACTTTTCGCATAACGAACAACGACGAGAGCTGAAAACAGTTCGTTCGTTGCAAGTAATATCAGAACAGTTTAATAAGAACATCGTAAAAACAGAACAGGAACAAAACAGTACAGGAAATATAAGACAAAAAAAAGAAACATAGTTTACGAGGAGACGTATTAACATCAATCATAATAAAAAATAAATTAAAAATGATCAATCATAACTATGGAATATAAACCAAATATTCTGTTTCTTCACTATTCTATATTTTGCATGTTTTGTTATTACTTGGTCTCAGTTTTCTGGTTAGGCAGTGGCAAAACGCAACAAATTCATTTAATGATATTACTTATCACATTTTCACCAAAGTTTGAATTGTCGTCTCGATTAATGCTATTTAAGTATTAAGTATATTGTCTAGAAAGGGTCGAAAGACTTAGCCCTTTAGTCACATTTCGTGATTAATAAACATGATTATTATTATTGTCTAGAAATATAAAAACAAAATAATACAATTTTTGACAGAAAGATTTCGGTCGTTAGCCCTTTGGCCCAATAAAGACGTTGAAATAATAATACAACTTTATTTTAAATTAACATAATTTATATTTTTTCCCATTAATTAAGAAATATTCCTAATATTAATAATACTGAATTAAAAGTCATGTTATTATGATAATATCTGCATACACAATCTCTTAATGTTATTAATTTTATGCAACTGCATAAATGTAGTAATATTATTTAAGTAATTGAAATCAGGTTTATTTCAATTTGTTATTTCCCACGCATATAAACAAATTAAACTCACGATAATACATTTGTGAAATTGCAGAAACATTGAAATTGCAACACTGAAATAATGAGTTTAAGTTTTTCTTTTCTTTTATTTTAGAAAAAAAAAGGTATATTTTGAGAATGTCCCTCAGTAGACTTTCAGCATAATCGAGTTGAAGGTAAATAAGGTTTTAATTATGACCAAAGTAATTAAGTCTTTTGTAACCGCTCCCATTCCTCCGTGCACAATGGCGGTCCAAGCGTTCGGAACTGAAGAGAACAAATGAATGAGAAAAGACATGCGAAATAAGAGCAAGATAAATCTGCAGTCCTTATTAATTATTAATCGATTACGCAAAGAGACACCCATTCGGAACGGAATCGAAATGCATGTGTGTACGGTATATAAATCAGAAAATCGGGCACGCATGCAAAACGCACCTGCGTTTCTGACGTTGGAAAATTGCATTGTAATTACATATAAATATATATATAAATTAATGTACGAGTTATGCGAAATGAAATCGTAAATTTTCCAGCTGAAAAACGCGAAGAAAAAAAGGGAACACGACATTTTTCAGTTATGTCCTTACGTGCGTACCATTCTTTCAATTACTTTTTTTTTATCTTGTATTTTCTCTCCTCGGTGGAGTGAAAGAGAGGGAGAGAACGTTCCTGCAAAATCGATTACAAAATGATCGAGCTGAATTATGATTGCGCAAAACACGAAAGTCCGTACGTACGTGTACCGTGCATAATCCGCGCATTTGAGTGGCGTGGAAAATGTGGCATTTAAAGCATCACTCGAAAAATGAGCAAAAACAACAGATGAAAATAATTGTATAATAACCACCGACATTTCAATTACATCCAAACACTAAATAGATCCACTTGGGACTTGATTGAAGCACATATTTTATCATTAAACTTGAGTGTCGTTCCTCTCACCTCTTACCAACAATTCTCTTGTTATTTTAATGCATTTAAGGAAAACGTATTCATAATTAAGTGAAGTTTTGTTATTAGAAAACGTATTTTATTTGTTCGTCAATTGACACACACAATTTTGCAAAAATAACAGAACAAAACAAGTTTATTTATTCAAAATTCATCGTAATCTTAAATATAATAAGACCTCGTTTAGCACTACCTCAGTTAACACTGATTTAAGCTCTAAATTTTTCGATTTACTATATGATTTCGTGTATACACATACCTCGCTTTACGGTCTAAATACGTTTCACGATACTTGGCCGCAAAGCGGAAAGCCGTATAAGGAATCAATCACATGTAAAAAAATCGCTTTTTAAGCGAGTCATTTTTACAATTCACTACGATAATTACTCATTAACAGATATGTTTATTAAGTAAGGTTTACTGTAGTGAAAATGTATAAAATTATTAACAAAAAGGGCTTTTGATCCCTTCCATTCATCTTTTTATAAACTGGAATTAAAAACTACTAATATTTTTCTAATTATATTATAACAAATTTTAATCAAGTAGGCTAATTGAAACATTCAAATAAATTCAATAAAAAGCGAGTTGACAAACGTCATAGTAAGTTGTCATTCGAATGTCTAATCACTTGTGTTTCGTAGAAATCGAATTCTTTATTGTTGAAAATGTATTCTAATTTTGTTCAGATTTTGATATATTGAAAATATGAGTTTAAAACAGTGGAAAACTGAAGAAGAAACATCTCTCACTAAAAGGATGAAACGATTAGAAGTGGATGAAAACTGATATTTACGTAAATATATTCAAGGTATGTTTTAACATAGTAATTTATGTAAATGAATTAGTCTAATTCAATAACAACCACAAGAAAAATCCAAACTGAAAATAATGGATATACAGTGGTACCTCGACATACGAGTTTAATTCGTTTCGTCGTAATCTTGCTCGTATGTCAAATTGCTCGTATCTCAAAGCGCTCCGCATGTTGGGGTCGTGTGCAGCGGTGTGGTCTGCGATTCCTCGTATCTCAAATCTTGCTCTCATCTCAAAGCAAAATATCGCTCGCTCGGTGGCTCGTATCTCAAAATACTCATCTATTAGGGTACTCGTATATTGAGGTATCTTGGCCGCAAAACGAAAAGCCGTATAAGGAATCAATTATTGCGCTTGCGCAAGATTGGCAACATGTAGATATATCGACATACAAAAAAGTTTTTTTGTCATTATAGCGAAATGCCGTATAAAGAGCGGCCGTATAGCGAGGTATGGGTGTATATTTATTTCGTTTTTCGCTCTGTAGACTTTCTTATGACTTAAATAAAGTACACAATTTATAATTAAAGTGTCATTCCTGTTAGCGCCTACAATTTTATTAGTATTGTTATGGATTTTAAGAAAATGTACTCTTAATTGTCTTAAAATATTAATAATATTCGGCAGATTATGTTTCGAAATTTCAAAGATTATCGTAATTCACTAATGGAATTTTGGAAAGCAATAAATGTTAGTGAAATATTAAAAGGTAAACGTGATATTTGTAATGAAATATTTGAAAGAAACAGTTTCATATTATCCGAAATATGTTTGGAAAACTTTGAAAGAGAAGTAAAAATTGACACCGGAGAACGGTGTCCGTGCATAATTTATGGGCGCGACTATCCGCAGAAAGGAATTCCGGAGTATATCCTTAACACGACACAATAAATTGTTCGGATTTCCAGTCGTGATTCCCATTCGGCTTCATAAAACTGAAATGTAAAATATTTCTAATGCGAGAAGGACGATAAATCCTTTCCCCCCGATCGGTAATTGGCTAGAAAACACATGCACAGATGCGCACATCGAGGAGCGAGAAGGATGGTGATGAGGAGTGCGAGAAGAGACTTTCCTTGGTTTCGATTTTTGAAAGACACCTTTATCGGCAACATCCTCGACTAATCTCATCTCATCTCGACTCGAGACTCGCATGCGATAAGGAAAATCGATTAGTTTTGCAATCTTCTCATCGACGATTTATTGCATTTTATATTGGGATCGAGTTTGTCTCAATTGATATTACATATCCTAATAATTTATTTTTTGCATTTCCTGTATCTAAACATTGACAAGACCGTTCATTACAAACGTAATTGGTGTTATATATATTTGTATGTATGTAATTAAAAATCATATGAATGACTTATTTTTAATGAATACTGCTGGTATCTAATATTTTCAATTAATTATTTGAACTTCAGGAATTTGATATTTGAATTCAGTAGGGAAATTTAGATTATGAGGAATTCAGAATTAGGTAAAGAGATGAATATTCGTATCTATTTGGTAATCTTCCAATCTACCCGTCGCCCTCTAATACCTAGGAATTCTGCTAGATCCAAAAACTCAACCTTAACTCCTATTCAAAAGAACTCAAATCCAAAATTAAGACATGATCCCGTCATTTCCGATTCCTACCATTCCGTAGTTCTGCAATATCCTTCAAATGTAAAACATCCACCTATAAATTAGATCCTCGACTTTGGTTCTCCCTTCTCTCCCAATGCCGGAACCCTGTTCTGAAAAGTCTCTCCGTATCCGAGCGTTCTTCTGTTCTCATCCTCATCCGCTATCCAAAACACCTGCTCTATTCGACCTCCTCTATTCCAAAACTAAAATTGTTCCAGTCCTCAATAGATACCTCTCCCTTTCCCTTAAATTCATCTCAATAGACTCCAATTTATTCTCTCTCTCCAAATTTTGAATCTCTGGAGATCCATCAGCCCCTCCTAAATACAAGTATCCTAGACTAATTCCCATTCCAGTATCTATTATCCCTATAATAATGTCCCATCATTTCGCAGAGGCTACTTTTGTTTAATGATTTCTTTTTGTACATTTAGTTTCTACATTGTACATAATATTCATAGGCGGAAAGACCAATGGTCAATAGCCCTTTGGCCAGCTCCTCTTTTAACTATTATATTATTATTCGTATCTTTAGATAAAAAAAAATAAGAGAAAGGGAGAGGTATTTATCGAGGAAACGAATAATTTTGGTTCAGGAAAAAAAGAGATCATTTGGGAGATTTTTTTTCTTCCAAAACTAAAATTAGTCCTCAAATAGACATTTCTATTAATTATATTAAAAATAATCTTTACTTCAAGAAACTAAATTTAATTGTTAAAGCTGTTAAATTCCTAATATTTAATTACATCGGTAATTTATCTGTTTGTTATATTAACTTTGTTTAATGCTTAGAAATATAATTATTTTAAATTCCATATATTTCTGAACAACATTAATAATTCCAGTGTAAATCATCCTTTGTTTGAAAGATAATAAAAACAAATGCAATAATTACAGTTCAAATATTACAAAAAAAATACATAAACATAAATTAATTTTAGTAAACAATTTTCTGCAATAATAAAGTACAGTTAGTTTAGCACAAAGAAACGTAGTGTAATTGTTAATAAATTAGATGCAATGAAATGTGCTCAGCGTATTAAGAACACGTAAAGCGCATAACGTTTTCCTAATAAAATGTTAACGAAGAACAATAATTCTCGCCGGTAATTTATGCGAGCCACATAAATTTCGCCGTGTTCTATGTAATTGCATACAATTATTAATAATTAGAAGTGGATGCAATTACAGAAACAAGAACAATTTGTAATCGCACGTACCGCAAATGCAATTAAAACGGCGTGTGCTTTTCTTGAAATTGATTTTTTTTTTTTGAAAGAATAAAAAGGTTCGGTCCTTGTTTCATTTTAATATTTTTGGACAATTCAATATATATTTGGAATTAGTGTATTCTTAAAGATGATTTAGTTTTACAAAGAAAATACCTTTACTGAAAAAAAAGGTCATTTATGTAAAGTTTTTTGGAAATAAGCCAATTCTGTAAATAGGATATTATGCTTAGATGTTTAATTGAAGTTTTTTTGAGAATTTATTAATGTAAATCTTGAAAACTTATGTTTTAATTATGTAAAAATTAAACGAAGTTTTCAAAAAAAGTACAGGTTACGTATCACAAAATGTTTAATTGTTGTAAATAACTTAAAGATTTTGAGAAAAATTCGTAACTTTATCAAACGATTCTTTATCTAAACTCGTAATTTCTGTCAAAATAATTCCAAAGATTCTTTCTTTTTCTAGTTCAATTTTTTGGTAAAAGTAAAATACTTCATTTAATGATGTTTTATTCTCTAATTAGTTGATAATGTTATTGAGGAGTTCTCAGTGCTCTATCCAACAATTAACCTACTTTTTTTCAGAAACAAAATCAGTTCATTAATGTATTTGATAAAAATAAAACTCTCAACAAAAATAATATTCAAAGATGCCTTTTTTCAATGAAATTACAATACACCCTTTATCTCAGTAAATTTTATACAAATAAAAGAACAAGACATCTTCCAAAAATGTTGTATGTAAAGTAAATGAAGTTTTTTGAGAAGTTATTTGGGCTTCATTTCAATTCTCATTATTGTAAATTTTTGAAAATCTTGTGAAGACTTAGCTTGACAAATTTTCTATACTTTTGTATATGTAATCTGCTATTGAGATGTCTGCGCTTCAGTTGAAGTTTCTTATTATTGTTAACTAATTAAAATGTTTGATAAAACCTTAGCTTCACAAATGCTAAATTGTTGAAGTTTGTTGAAAGTTGTGCAAAGTTTTTCTATACTTTTGCATATATAATCAGAATAGAATGTTGTTGAAATGTCAGCGCTTCACTTGAAGATTATCATTATTGCTAAAAATTAAATGTTTGATAAAACCTTTCTTTCACAAATACTAAATTCTTAAAGTTTATGCAAAGATTTTCTATACTTTTACATATATAGTCAGTATAGAATTTTGTTGTGATTTTGTTCTAAGCTTCAATTTGAAGATTCTTATTATTGTTGACTAAGTCAAATGCTTGATAAATTCTTTGTTTCACAAATGCTAAATTGTTGAAGTTTGTTGAAAGTTGTGCAAAGTTTTTCTATACTTTTGCATATATAGTCTGTGTAGAATGTTGTTCTGATGTCTGCGGTTCATTTGAAGATTCTTATTGATGTTGACTAAGTCAAATGTTTGATAAAACCTTTGTTTCACAAATACTAAATTGTTGAAGTTTGTTGAAAGTTGTGCAAAGATTCTTCATTCCATTGCATAGTCTTAGTCGTAAAGAATAGCAGGGAATACCAGAGAAGCCATTGGAATCCTATGGCGATGAGTTATAAGTGTGTGTCGTGAGTTTTACGCCCTGCAAGTCGAGGTGTAATTGAATATATTACTATTATCATTATTACATAAAGGCATACGAATGTATATGTATGTATATGTACGTATGTTCTTTGAAGGCGGCAATGATTTGTGCAACAGTTTTACGAACCAGCAGGATACCGAGCTGCGTGTGTCTGTGTTATGAAACAATTGAACTTAAAAGGCGCGATCCGATTGTAAATAATGAATGAATCTAATAAAACAACAATTAATATCGAATAATATTATGTTACTTACTCACTTGAACCGGTGTTAAACAAATATGCGCCAGAACATTAATCGCGCCACACCATTTCGCGTTACATAAGCAAGCCACCGTTCCTTCGGTTCGAACGGAGATTTTACAATCGCTCAATCTCGAAATCCAAATTCCAGCTCGGATTGATACTCATCCAATCCTTGAATCTCTTGCTACAAAATTAAAAAAAAAACGCAAAGATTGATTGGACTTTCTTTGACACAGAAGGCATAATTAGCCAGGAATTTTAATGATATACAGGTAGTTCACGCCTTTACGAATTAATTCGTTCCCATCCCTCTTTCTCAAAGCAGGAATTCCTGAAGAGAGAAGTCATTTCCTCGTAGACGCTTCTACACATGCAATTATTATTTCTCATTTGAAGATTTAATAGTAAATTAATCATAATTAAAATAAAACGTCGTGTGGATTGTTCATTACTGGAAACTCGATTTCCATCATTAAAAATCTGTATTGGTTTTTATCAAGTCTTTATATTACTTCGTTTTATGATTCTAAAATATATTAACATCATTCGAATTTATAAGTAGTACTAATCATACAGTGCTTTTGACTTAAACTATACTTTTTTATATAAATCTTTAAATTATATAACAGTTTGTGTTTCCATAACTCAAGTAAAGCATGTTATCTTCAGCACAATGTACTTTACCTTAAATTCGTAATTTTAATACTGAACTGATTACTTACTTCTTCTCCGAAGTAAAGAAAAAAATGATAAGAATTATAAGTTACTGATAAGTAAATTATCAGTTACTGATAAAAATCTTAATTGCATACAACTTTTTAACATTATTTAACAAATATTTTGTTACAAATACTTAAGAAATCCTTTACAATATTTTCGGAATTAGTTTGTCATTCAATTTGTACTTACTTTATAACTTGTATACTAATAATTTTGTGTTTCCTAAATATTTGAGTTCAATTCTGGAATTATTTTCACTTGGTTTCGCAATAGTTTTCGTAATTTTTTCCTTGTTTTTCTATTGCTTTCCCATTTTGTTTTAAACGTTATTTTCAAAATGTTTTATCCTATTCTCAGCCTTGTTTGAGAATAGTTTTCATCTGTGTTCACCTAGTTTATCAATTTCGTTTTGTTTCTAAGATAATTTAGTCTTGTTTACTACTGATTCTTGGAAAAGTTTTCGTCTTCATACATAAAGTTTTCGCTTAGTTTTGCTAATGTTTTAGTCTCATTTTCGTATTGTTTCTAAATTGATTTTACCTGGTTTCACTCTTGTATCAGAATTGATTTCATTTTCTACATATTTCTCAATTGATTACCTATTACTTTAGGCCCTGTTTCTTTGTTTTTTCGAGTAATTTTTCTCTTGGTTTTCGTTTTGTTTCTTTCCTTTTTTCACTGTCAATAGAAACATCTTCTTTGCTAAGTACCTACTAAAAAATATATTATTTTCTTGCAAATTTAACAAAACATGTAATAGTTTTCAAAATCAATTATATACTACAACAAATGATTACATGAATTGATAATGAAAGATTTTGATTTGAGTGACATGGATATTTCTTTTATTATTCAATGCGTTTAAACAACTGAAATGTGATTTATAATAATTGATATAATTTACAGTTAAAATAAGTGGTACATTACTTCAGATTCTGTTATAAAATATTTGTTTAATATACTCAAAAGAAAAGAATGCAATGCTTTCTTCAGCGTAAATCGACGTGAACCTATGGAAATTATTTGTTATTTGAAAATTCCATAGTTATAATAAGGTATTTATTCCATTTATACTTAAGCTATGTCTAAACTAGGAAAAAAGTATTTGCGGAACGGTGTAGAATATGCGTACGTAGAAGGAAATGGAGGCTGTTAAGTTGATGTTCGTTAAAAGCATAATGATAATAATCCAATCACACGGTGGAATGTTGTCATACTGATGGGTTCTAAAGTTAACAGTAAGTACTTCCTCGACCGGTGAGGCGATACACATGCATTCTCCGCTGATGCAAACAAAGAATTTAAAAAAAATGGTAGAAGAATCGGTCGATTTTGAGCTCGAAGAAGTGTCATGTTCTCATGGATGCGATGATTATAGGAGGAATGAATATGCACGATTAGCATAAATAATAGACACATCTTTATCGAGTGAAATCCGTCTAATTTGCAAGTCAAGCCAGTAAAGCATTTCTACGCTGCGTTAGGATGAGACGAAGAGGATCGCCCACTGAGATAAACGGCGAAGAACCAACTACCACCAACATGCAAATAACCATCCATCCGCGATGAGCAATATGCGAGTGTCACCTCGGTCGGCCTGAGCGAGGAGGTAGGTAGGTAGGTGCCTTCTTCAACCTGTTCGAAGGAGTGAGCAGAGCTCCGTTCGCTCGGAATTCTCTTCTCGATCTGGTCTCGCCGATTGTTGCTCTCTCGTCTTGCACCTCTTCCCATTCTTGGTGGCTCTTTCTCTTCCTGCACACGGCCGGTGATTTATGTGATGGCCGGCCATTGTTTGGTTCGCTCGAGAGAGAATACACCTAGTAAAGGTGCAGCAACCGTTTCATCCTCTACACCTACATTCATTCTATTTTATTATTATTAAATCCTGCCCCAATTCCATGAATTTCCCAACAGGAAATTCCTTTCTGACCGGAGCCGGTAATATTGTAATCCAAGAGCGCGCGCCTCCGACAACCGCAATAATACCTCTTCTACCTTCTCAAATTTCACATTCACAAAATAACAACAACCAACTATATTTACACACAAAAATATATATAATGAAACGTAGACCTACAACACCATTTTGGTTACGCAATTTTCTTGGAACTTTTAACATCATCTCGAATTTTGTTCAACATAATTCATCCTTTATTTTTCTTCACATCCTTGATACTTTCAATTACTATAACTATCCACACCATTCATTCAATTTATAACAACATCGTCATCCTCAATGTAAAGTAACCAAATTTCTTTAGATATAATAGTCAATACATCACAGCAATTAAGCAAATTAACATTATTCAAACCATGTGGTTATTTTATTGAAATTTTGAACTTCACCTCAAATATTCAGGGTTAATTCTATAGTTTTCAAAGGTATTAAATTATAATAACTACATATTTTGGGCAGAAAGACCTATGGTTAATAGCACTTTCAGCAATAGCATTTTTTGAATATTTCTTCATTTCATTTTATAAAAATAAATTAAATTTGCAGTTATTGCATTACATTTTATTATTATTAAAATTACCCAATTATTATGTGACCTACGAATAAATATAATGGAACGTAGACCTACAACACCATTTTGGTTCCGCAATTTTCTTGGAACTTTGAACATCATCTCGAATTTTGTTCAACATAATTCATCCTTTATTTTTCTTCACATCCTTGATACTTTCATTTACTATTTCTATCCATACCATTCATTCAATTTATAACAAGATCGTCATCCTCAATGTAAAGTAACCAAATTTCTTTAGATAGGATAATCAATACATCACAGCAATTAAGCACATTAACATTACTCAAACTATGTGCGTATGTTATTGAAATTTTGAACATCACCTCATATATTCAGGGTTAATTCTATAGGTATTAAAAAACCTCTTATAATAACTACATATTTTGAGCAGAAAAACCTATAGCACTTTTCAGCAATAGCATTTCTTTAATATTTCTTCATTTCATTTTATAAAAATAAATTAAATTCTTTGCAGTTGTTGCAATATATTTTATTATTATTAAAATTACCCAATTATCCCGTGACCTACGATTTCTTGAAATATTATTTGGTTCTGTAGATTTGTTAAAAATAACTTTTGTCTGATTGCAATTAAGATTTCAATTTTAACTTGATCAATATCTAAAATAAATATTACAACTGAATGCGGAAATATCTGGGTGCAACTAAGTGGTAGTAAAATATGATGTTTTTTTTTTGTTCAAAATGTTAGTCGACGTTGGTGAAGGCGTTTCGGAGATCCGCAATCTCTTTTGTCATTTTGATTGACTTTCAATTACGAATTTCACATCCACTCAATCTCGATCACGATTCGTATGGCGCGTGAATTATTATGAATGTTATTATTCCCATTCTTATTATTACCGTTGATCGATTGATTAATTCTAATATTTCAATCGGTTTCCAAACGATTTCGATTACGAAACCGCACGGGGTTGTTGCCTTTCGCACGTAAAACGATTTCAGCAAAATGCATTTCGCGTGCGCCTAATTGCCCACACAGATTGAATATTTCGCATCCACGGACACACGGCAATCCATCATAAAGTTAAATAGGCTCGATTCGCATGTACCGTTCGCATCGTTTTTCCGTACCTATTTTCGTACTTTTCAATTAAATTGTGTAGATGTACAAATTATATAATAATACATAGGTTAGGAGCTTCGCTCCTCGTGATTTATAATACTAATGCATATCAATATCGAGATTATTAAACGTTCTGACAGTTTAAATATGTTGGAATAAATTGATAAGAAGAAATAAATCACTCATTTTACAAACCATTCTATTTCTAAAATGAAACATATACATTTTGTCCATTTTTATAATAAAACTCGTAACTATAATTATATATTTTAGAAGTACAGTGGATAATCGGTTAACGAACAGTTCGGACTGCGAATACTTTTGAATATTCGTATAACAAACACATATTAGGAAAACCTTATTAACTTTTCATTTGGAAGTTAATTATTATATATTCATTAATCCATCACCTATTTTTATCGTGGTACTTACCAAAGTACAGTTCTTGTTTTATGAACTAAGCACATTTCAATATTCACTTGTAACAAATTGATTCTTGTAATACTTGCCAAAGTACTTGTAAATACTTTTTACTTATATTCATACAAAGCATTTGCTTTCCATTGATGTTCCAATTCTAATTATAGTATTTACTTTTTCCGTTTATTTAAATACAAATTTAAGATACTCGTCATATTTATCAAAGTACTTGTTAATCACAATTTACTCATATTAATACATATTATATACAGTTAAAACTTGCTCCATTTATAAATTTAATGTTCATTTCATTTTCTAGTAAAAACGGAATAACAATCATATTGATACTTGTCAAAGTACTTATTTGTTTACAAGTTAAAACACTTCACATTTTATTCAAATATTTACTTTTTATAATCTGTTACTATGTTTTGATGATAAACGAATTACAAATTAACGTCATACTTATTAAATTACTTGCCAATTTATTTATTTTTTTTAATTAAAAACTAAATAACAATGGTATTGATACTTGTCAAAGTACTTTGTAATTATTTTTTTTACAAGTTTATTTGTTTTATTTTTTCCATTGTCTTAAATTGTTTGATTAAAAACGAATTAATAACATTTGTCAAAATACTTGTCTTTGCTAATATTGAAATAACTTTTAAAAATTTGCACCGATTATCATTACAAAATTTATTTTAACCATCAACTGTTTGATTGATAAACTGATTGTGGATATTACTTTTACGAATGCGGAATTCTCCACAAATCGTATTCTCATGAAAATGTTGTAACGTGACAGGAAATATTAATACACCTGTAATTTCCACACCTTTGCATTTGAAAGTCATAACATGCTTCAATTAAAAAAGATAAATTGTAATAATTTTCATGTATGCGAATATATGAATCTCACAACTTATATGCATTTGTTCATTCAATTATTCAACTCAACAATGAAATGTATAATTCACATTTAACTGAAATTTGATATCTTTTCCATACGAATTCAGTGTTTGTTTATTAAATTATTTAAAGGACAGTTAAATATTCTTACAATTTTGAATAAAATACAAAATGAATGATTGAAAGAATTAAAATTTTCAGTATAATATTAATCAAATTTAATAGAATTTTTACCTTAAATTTGTTATCTACCGACTCATGGCCGTACGGTTAGGGTCGTCCTTCTACATCCTAAAGGTTCTCAGTTCGAGTCCCAAATAAACAAATACGGGTTTTGCGGTTTCTTTCAGGGCATTTTTCAGTGCTACTGCCGACTCATGGCCGGCCGTACGTTTAGAGNNNTTTCAGTACTACTACCGACTGATGGCCGTACGGTTAGAGTCGCCCTTCTACATTCTAAAGGTTCTCAGTTCGAGTCCCAGATAAACAAACACGGGTTTTGTGGTTTCTTTCAGGGCATTTTCAGTACTACTCGACTGGGGCAATTCATTCATAAAACGACAGTATTAGAAATATAGTAAAGTGGCATGTTCTAATTTATTATTTGAATATTTCAACTACATTCGTTTCTGTAGTTTTATATTAACATATTCTTTTTATTATTGAATGTAATTATTGTAAATCAAATAATTTGTAGTAAAATATTGTGCATTGGATTATTTTTATTTCTATTTATCTGCTTGAATAGTGACTGTTAACTAGTTGCAATAATGGCGCAATTGAAGAGAATTCGTTGAATTTGATCGTAATGCGGGGTGAGGAGATATGCAAAATATGCTTTTAAGGACAATTACAGTTTACCGGAATTACGAGCGTAATTAAGATTGCGGATTGTCGCCGAACGATTGTGATCTAATTGATGTTTTTCTCCTTTCGCGGCTCAGATTTTCCTACCACCTGGACTCCTCCTCTTAATCCTCCTTTTCCTCCTCCTCCTCCTCCTCCTACTTCTCTGCTTCCACTTCATCTCCTCCACCCATAGCGATGTTTGTTTAAATTTCAATAAATTTTCGCGTTCGGCTGCGAAAGACATAGCAGCAACAGCAAACGGCAACAACAGTGAAAGGATGTGGATGGATGGCCTCTCGTTTTTAGCGGGGATGGACGAGGTTAAAGTTCACACAAATCCGCGAGAGCCGCGCCTAGACTCGATTATATTGCATACAGCGAGACACTCTCATAAGACACGAAAAGAGGTTTAAGACAAATTGGGTAAAATATGAAGAATTTCCATTTAACCTTTTCGCATTCCACACTTTTTCTTATCCCTTTCCAACTTTTTTTCCAATTTTCATTTTGTTCTAGTAGATTATAATGTGTATGTGTGTGCAATAACATTTTTTAGAATTCCCCACCCGTTCCGATTCCGTACTTCGAATAATTATTTCAATGACGGTCTTTATGCAACCAAACCAACCATTTTCCGACCGCACGAGGGGAAAAAATTCTCTCTCGCCGCATGTAATTTATACTAATAAATATTAATAGCGTATTTCTCCCATAAATAAACCTCACGTTATCCACAACTCCCAACTGCGACTCAAATATTTCAACACATTCTTCACACAGACAATGGACGAACCTCAACCACTCACGTCGCATTCTTCCTCTCTTTAAGAACAAATCTTTCAAGAAGAAAAAACAACCTTATTGAAAGCGACAGCGCGATTTTATCTACACATTCAATTGACGTTTTTCATACAAAATAACATTTACATTTATCTATAGAGTAAAAATTTTTCACTTTTTATTCATTACTTTAAATCATATTATGAATGAAATCATACAAATTAAATCAATATTTTTACAATATTGACCTCTGTTAATAGCCCTTTGGCCCAATTTGGACCAATAAAGAAGTTGAAGTAATAATACAATCTAATTAAATAATAAAATAGTCATTTTTGTATGAAATTTTTTACACATTTTCAATCAATTAACTTCACCACCATACACATTATATTACATAAATATTCTCATCTTTATTGACATTATAAGCAAAATTGTATATAATTTCATACAATTACTAATTCATTACTAATTTTTGCTTTATTTGCAGAAAGTACAAATAATGTTATTGAGTTAAATAGCTCTTGAAGAAAAAGCAACTACTATTATTGATTTATGAAATTGACTTTTCGTATACAAAGATTAAATAATCATATTATTTCCTTTCCTATTACTCTCATATCACAATAAAGAATTACATAAAACTTCGAATTTGAGTTATTTTCTTTGAAATGTATCAATTTTATCAAATTCATGAAAAATTTCATTAAGTCATTAAACAATCAAGAATAATTACATTTTAAACTTATGTTTAATTACTTTCAAATTTATATGAAACAAATATTAAATGTACTTAAAAATTGAGTTGTCTATATCAAATTTAAACGAAAAACAAATAAACTACAAGAAGTATTGTTGTTGATTTATAGGGAATACTGTATTATTAGTTTATTTTTTGAATTAATAGATTTCCATCGGAAACCGCAAATTCCTATTTATTGAATTACAAATCTAATTGAATTCTCCATCTGTAATGAAAACAAACACGGAAATACATAAAGAATAACAATATGTATTACCTTCAACTGACCACATGCAATTATATAACAATACCAATATAACAACATAATATAATATATTCCAAACACATTATAATTTCAATATTAAAATTCAATATTAACAAAAAAACATACTTTCTTTAATTTCAATTTGTTTAGAAGCTTGGTATTTAATTTATTAAAAGTTCCATTATTTTTAAACATTTTTTTTGTTCAATTCTCCATTTTCATTTAAAGTTATGCTAAAGTATAATTGTATTGATTTCAGTTACATTTAAGTCTTTAATTTTAATTTACCTTTCAATAAACTTATGTGAAAGTAATAGATATTTAATTTAGTATAATTTTAAGTAAATTGTCTATTATTGGAACTGCATTGATTTGAATGTAAATATTTGCAATACTATGACCATGTTTGTTATTTAGTTTGAATTTCAATTAAAACTTTATCTTGAAGTTGTAGTAAATATGATTGCATAATTCGAAATTGTATATTTACTGTATTGATAAGACATCATTACTTAGATTGTCTTATAGTTGCACAGAGATTACTGTCTTGAGATAAAAATTTCATGTGCTGTACAATGTCTTAAAGAGAATTAACTGTGACCGATCGTTCGGTGTCACAGTTGGAGGCTTATTAAAGTCATGATTAACGTTAAAATCCATTAAGATTATTGGTGATGGATTGGACGAGGAACTCGCGCGTTCCTGAATATCCGAGAGATAAACACTCGTGCAAACGGCGTGAAATCTGCTCCTCCTCCTTCTTCAGTTATTGCTCAACCTTAATATTTTTATATTACCACGAAGAAACTGAACGGGAGCCCGGCCGTTAATTAATCAAAATATCAATTTGATCTTTGACTCGGAATGTATTACACATCTAAATACATTTTAATGCAGACCTGTCTTCGGATAATGGATACGGTTTAATGTCTTGGAAATTCGTCATTGATAATTCGGAGAAAACGAAAGAGAGAAGGAGATGGATAAAAAATATGATTTGAGAACGATGAAATTGAAAGTATGATGAATTATGTGCATATGGGAACGTTCGATTCCATTACAGCAAGGTTAATTAAATACACTTTTTGATTGAAATATATCGTATTTATTGAAGAAATAAATCTTTAAAGCGAATATTTCATTTAATTTTATTCGAAAATCCGCTGGAAATCTAATGTGTAAGTCGGGTTCGTCGCTCAATTGAGCATTGAAGTCTCCACTCGAAAATGTTAATTTTGAAAATATACGTCTACAAAATTGTTTTCTAGATCATTTTTTTAATAAATATAAGTTAAAGACATTTCAATTCATATATTTGACAATGTTAAAGCAATGTTAAATTAAAAAAAGACAGAAATTACACTGCAAAAAGACTCAAAAACCGCTTAAAATCTGTATAATTATTTAAATATAAAAATATTATCTTTACTAAATGTCTATTTCATGCAAGAAATAAATTCCAATTAAATTAAGTATATTTTTGTAACAAATTTAGCAATTACAAAACACATAATTAATAATTATACATTTTAGTATAACATTTCAATTGATTGATATCATATTACAATTTACGCAATCTACATTTGTTAACAAGTTATTGCATAAAGACCTAATTTTATTTTCTTATTTTCGCTCTTATACAAATGAAAACACTGCAAAAAATTGGATACGTTTTTTTAATAATTGATACGATATATTCAACAAATTTATTTCATTCGAATCCAGTTTTAATTAAGTCAATTAATTAAAATGCTTTATGCAAATTTAAAATATGGAACTTTTTTTTTATGTGTAACACAATTATATAAAGAAAAAATATTGATTGTTGGTATTCATATTTATTATATAACCATTACAAATTCTTTCGATTTAGTTTTTATATAGGCTTTTTACAGAATACAAATATGATATGGACTGATATACAGTTAAGTTTCTCACTAATAATTTACATTAATATATAATACAAAGAAAAAATGTATTTTAATGTTTTGTAACTTAATTACAAATCAGAAAATATAACGAAATTCGATTGAAATAATTTATTTATTAACTGTGCAAGGTAATTCTTTTAATTTATCAATTTTAATGAATGATTTGTACGAGAGGTTAATGAAGTAAACTCAAGGATCGAAGCGTAAAAGTTTCCTTTCTCATGGAATCAAAGCATTATATATCATTTTTTTTTGTATACTTTTGAAGACTTTGGGGCATCGTAAACTGATATTTTCAGATGCTGCTGCGATTCGACAACCTTCGAGTATTAACAACAATTTCAACGTCCTCAGACTGGTTACATTGTATAATATCTAATTGAATTCTATATATAATATTGATTTGAAATAACCGCTCTTTTCTGCCCTTCATCATTAATTTCCCCCCATTTGATTAATTGTGTTTTTGTAACGAGAGGAATCCATTTATTCAGCATTGTGCAACTCATTATGTGCATTTACTTTATGCGACAGGTAAATTGACCTCTTTAAAGAGAATTCTTTGTTCGCTCCGTCTCTCGCGTTCTCCTCCATCTCGCTCCTCCGCGCACGGCACTAAATTATCTATCCTTGTCCATTCTTCCTTCGCCGATGCTTTTAAAGCGAATCATTTCGATCGGGGCACTTAAAGAAAACACGACTGCAACAAGAAAACACGAAAAACGAAGCGAAGTAAAATAAACATGCATAAGGAATAAATTGAAATATTTTCAAATTGCAACAATAAACTCCTCTTTATTGTAAAAGACGCATATAATAAATATATAAATGAACGGTTAATAATACGTTTCAGTTTCAGAATTTATGGGCATCTTGTTAAGGCATAAATTAACGTTATAGGATTTTTTCTCTTCTCGACTTTTATTCCTCTTTTCCTCAATTGTTACCGCAAATTCCGATTACGCACTTACGTAACGAACGCGTCGGAGTCATCTTCGCGTTGATGATTGAACGGAATATAATCGTGCCAAAAGGGCGCAGGAGAAGTGAAAGGAGAACTCTCGGTTAATTGAAAGCTTTAATTCGCAAATGCAACTTCAACATGGTCAAACAAGAGACTCTTTGATATACTTATGTGTTATTAAAGAGAGTGTATCATTAAAACTATTATTATTATTAGGATTGCTACAATATCCAATTATTTATATCTATTATTTTTTCCATTTGCGAGTTTAAATGAGCTTGTGTTTTAACTGGGTGTATGCAAATCGGATTATGCGTGGTAATGGGTAAACAAGATAATTATTGTTTCTTTTCGTTATTATTATTTCTCATATTTATTTGAAATTAACCGTCTGCCCATACGCGTTTTACGAATGTCTTATTAGTGGATTGTAAATTTAGAGAGAGGCCGAAGATTGTGGTGGTAGAAACTCATTAAATAAACGTTTATTGTCTGTTACCACTTTGGACAACTTATTCTAAAGTCCTTGTAAAGTGCTTTGATCTTTACTTCCATATAAGCAAGACTTAAGTGCAGGATTCTTGTTTCAATATTTGCTTTTCACTTCTCACAATTTAATTACATGCAATTTTGATTATTAATCAATTCAATTATTACTTCGTTTGACTAAAAATTTGGCCTAAAAGTAAAGTTATTTTTATATAATCAATTATAAATACAAGTCATATAATATGAGTTATTAATTAATTAGTAGAGGAATTATAAACTTATTTATTGAACGAAAAACGCAAATTTATTGAAATATTATATTTTTCTAACAAAATTATATAAATAAAATGTTTGGATTAAAAATAATTCGTGAGATAATTAAATATAATGAAATTCTCAAAATTAATTTTCATGCAGTGTTCATTATATATCAATCCATTAATTTTTATGACCAAATATGAAAATATTACAATTTAATCTATAAAAATTTATAAATAAAATTTAAACTTTTAAAGTCAATTTGTTTGAATTTGTAAAAATTGAAAGTTTAACTAAATATATTAACAAGAAGTTAATCGAAAACTACAATTGAAAAATAGTCATATTAGTTTCATTTCTAACAAAAAGAATAACAATTTAAAAGTATTGATTACAAATAATTTCAAACCAAAATAGATTCCTAACGAAATATTAATGTAAATGTAGAAATAATCGTATAAACTTTGATTTGAATTACAATACATTTTGCACGATATTTTATGTAGTTAAAATACTAATTTCATATATAAAAAAGGTTATATATTAAAAAAGAAACGATATTTAGTAATTAAACATTAATTATAATAGCAAAACTTCGATTCAATGAAGTTCTCAATTGTCTGAAAACATTGACAATTCTTACAAAGAAATAACAAAGAAACATTAAAAATGAGATTGGTGCACAATATGATAATTAGAATAAGAAAATTATATGCAAAAAAAATTTGAAATTAAGTCATTCAAGTAACTCAATCAACTATTCTAATTGAATATAGTATTTAATGGTTTATCAATGGAAGATTTACAAAACTTTGTTATCAAAGAAGACTATGAAAAAAAAAACATAAACTATTTAAAATAATATATGAAAATATTTCTAAACATGAAAGACTTTAAATTACTTCATATATTGAGCTATTTCATAACATATATAACAATTTTCATTCAATAATTTAATAAAATTTAAAGAAAAAGAAAATATTGTTTTTTTATAAATGATTATAATATATGATAACACCTCGTACAATCCGGGTTATCGGTTCAATTCAGATGTCGCATTACTTGAAAAATGATCAAAACCAATTCAAATACAGTTTCTTTTAAATTTACAATCAGGAATGTAATGAAACCGGACTCATTCAATCCGGATTATGAATTAATAATGATGTTCTATTATTATTATCTATTTGTATTGCAACAGTGAACAAAACTTATAATTATAAGAAAAAAGAAAAGAAAGAAAACACAATTATTGAAGCCCCTGTAAAGGGCTATATACTATAGGTCTTTCTGCCCTTCATATTCTATTTTATAATACACGTATTTTGGAAAAAGTAATCATATAATTTGTAATACAATTTCTCTTTAGTGAATTAAGTTATGTATTACGTTGATATTTTACATTCATAAAAGCATTTTTTATATAAGAACTATAACACAACATAAATTTATGTGCAGTTTTTTTAAATACTTTGCAGTTAGACAAGATTATAAGGGAGTGTACATTTGTATGTTTGTTACAAGATACGAATCTTAATACAATAAACTAAAGAACATTATTGTGCATGTTGCGCAAAAAAAGCAATTCAATGCAATTAGCTAACAAGCGAATGTCTTGGTTTTTGTAATTTAAATGATAATAATAAATAATTAAGTTTTTGCATGAGGCATTCATGAGATCACGACGAACATATAAACTTTGGGAATAAGATTCGTCCCAAAGCAAGTGGTAGCAGTAATAATAATAATAATAATGCATCGATCGTCGTAAGAACGTTATTTAAGCTGAGCTCATAAATTAAGCAATAAGTTATGTCTCCTGCCGGATTGTATAGAAATATAAATATAGCGGATTTGTATATGTATAGAAATCGAAGAAGCCAGTGGAAGCCAAGCCAAGCGGCGAAGAACAACAACAAGACGAAGAGGAGGAAGAAGAAGTTGAAATGGATGTTCCCATAATAAATCGAGAGTCGCGGTGCATTAAATTTATACAGTCCGTTGGTGTTATAAACAATAATATAAAGAATATCTTTCGGTGTCGAGGAGGAGCAAAAATAATACCCACGTAGTAGAGAAGACCGTTTCCTCTTCGTCCTCCTTCGCGTCTCCACCGCACTCCACCTTTTATTATTTTTTTTTGCTTTTCTCGCATTATTTCGTATTCGTGTTGTCTTTTTGAATATACGTCTCCTCCTTTCGACTCCTGACTGTTTCCTTTTCTCCTCCAGATGGCTTTCAATATATTTTACGAGTTCGTGTCACGGCGCTGCTTTTGTAATGCTTTTTACATGGCATAAACTACCTGATTTCAAATCTCTCATTCCGTTTTATTATTGTTGCCGGTATTATTGTTATTATTGTTTTCGAAATTTATATTTATTTAATATTATTTTCAGATTGATCGACGGCTCACGACGCCCTCGTTATTTCGCAGACCTCCACACATAAATCTCTGCACTTTACTTACTTCCTCCCTTCGGTCTAGTTTTTGTTGTTGTTGTTGTTGTCTACAAATGTGTGATGTGTATGAAAACGAATAGAAAATCAAGTTTTGAACTGAAATAAATCAGTTTCTGTAAAATAACCATAGTTGAAAAGTTATTATACTTATCTCGGACTTTCAACACGAAAATATTTGCTGTTTTATAGAAAAAGTTAAAACTTGGCCGCAAAGCGAAAAGCCGTATAAGGAATCAATTATTGCGCTTGCGCAAGGTTGGCAATATGTAAATATATCGACATCGAAAATTTGTTTTGCCGTTATAGAGAAACAATCTAGGCCGTAAATTGAAAACGTTCCCTAATTGAAGAGGGCCGTTATAGCAAAATTCCATATAAAGAGCGGCCGTATAACGAGGTATGGGTGTATTGTAATGATAATCAACAAGAAAACAAATAAAAATTAACCGTACTAATAGACAATTATGTTCAATATAAAAAAAACAACAGATAATTATGAATAATTTATATAAAATTAGAAAAAGGATTTAAAAGAGTTTAGAAATCTAAATAACTTCAGGATTTAGGATTTAGGAAAGAGAAATGTATCAAAAATAATTAATCGTCAATATTTAGACATGTTTACGAAATACATAAATTTCAGGATTAGTAACTACGGTAAAAATACATGTTTAAAAGTTCAAGAAAAGTTCAAGAAACTGAAAATTTCTAAAAAATTCTTAGGAATAGAATCAATTCAATGTTAAATTATAAAATGAAAAAGAACGTAATAAACGTATTTTGTTTTATTATATCATGTAATGATGAAATTGATTGAATCTAATTTGCTACAAATAAAATAACTATTTTCTTTTCTTAATATCGGAAAAGATCAAATGTATTAGTCCGTTTTCAAATAGTACGGTTTTTTTTGTATAAAAATGCAAAATATGCATATAGACCTAATACGGACTTTCTTTGTAAAAACTGTGAATGTGAGATAAGTTAAAAGAAAAATGGAAACGAAATTGTGAATTCTAAATGATGTGAAAAACTTTCTTTTGTAGTTAGCGGATAAATGATGATAGAGCATAGATGGTAAATGGAGATTTCATTATTGAATGAGCCGCGCGTGTGTTTCTCTTGTAATTAAGCCTCGACGCCGACAGGAAGATCTCAAATACACGGGACACACAACAATAATAACATTGCATAATTATATTATAATCGCTCTGTCATGGATGTGTATGGTTATGGAGACGAGGAGGAGGAAGGAGGATGAGGAATTTGCGAATGTGGCATAGCCATAGGAAAGATGCATTGCCGAAGAAAGAAAAAGAGAAGGACTTACGTCGATTAATTACTGTCATAATTTTAACAATATGCGCGCATTATTATTGTGTATAAATCTTATTTATTTACCGCTTTGCTGAGCTTATGCAAATCCCAATCACGATCTCACTTGTAGGAGATATTATGTATGCACCACGCCAATCTGAAAGGAAAAGAAAAAATGTGCATACTTGTGTACACTCGCAAACGTACACATGAAGTGAAAGAAATGAAGAGAGGAGAGAAAAAAGGCAATAAACAAACGAAATGCAAACAGGAGAGAAAAACGCATGCACCTCGATTATGCAACACATTTTTATTGCCAATTATCAGTAATTATAATGTATTTATTACAAATCCTAAGTATGATTAAAAGCCTTTTTATGTTCATTTTAACAAGTTTTTCTTTTCAGCTTCGCCGTGCAGAATGTGAGCCTACGCATTGTACATTCCATTTTATACATCTGCAAACTTAAAATTATTCGTTTTGCATTAATATGATTAACAAAAGTCTCTATATGGTAAATTCTTCATATAATGAAAGTGTAAATAAGAAAGTGTAAATGAGTACTGAAAAACAATTTGCGGATGAAATTTCAATTTTAGTTCATCAATTTTTTGTATTACAAATGATCTTTTTGTATATTATGATGAGCCTACACTATAGACAAAATAAGATAAATCATAAGTATTAACTATTTTGAAAATGTTCTGATAATAGTTTAGTTTCAATTTATGTTACATTTGTTAGTTTTTTCATTTGCAATAACCAATTAATTGGTAAACCTGAAAAATGTTTGTGTCTTAATCACGCAGAAAATGCAATAAATGTAACAGATTCCATAGAAAAACTGATGTTTCTGCTGGATGGGAATGGAAGAAACAAGTTTACTTTTTTTTGTAAAGTTACTAAACGTTTTCCACCATAATTGGAATGGAAACTGAACTCGAGCAAATGAAAATATCTCGAGGTATAATTAATTGATTCCATGATCGCAATCATGTCTTGATGATGATTATGACGGTTAGCATGTCAGGAACGATAATGCGACTGTTTATCCGAGCTTCGGCATTATCTGGTCTCTCCACTTGATTACTAATTAGCGGAACGTAATTAACGGGTCTCGTTCCAAATGAGCTGACGTGCTTAGGAAACTAGAAAGAAAGAAAAAAGAAAGGGTGTCAGCCGGTCGTGATCAGGGGGGCGTCGTAATGGATCAGGAAGCGCCGGGTCGTGACCCCCCAGATGCGGGTCCGAGAAGAAGAGGATGATGATGATGATGATGAAGAGGTGACCGACTGAAGCAGAAGATGAGAACGAAGCGGAGATGGAGGAGGAAACGGTACCGAAGAGCCGTGTGAAGAATTCTGTTTATCTGCGATCATTACACAATTTTCATCTTCTTGCTGCTCCTCTGTTTCTCTTTCTCTTTCATCGTCTTTATCAGATCCAAACTACTTTTTATTCCCTCCGACCACAAACTCTGAACGATAGAGAAAGAAAAAATGCATGGTTACAGTCAGTCCCCCCTATTACGGGCATTTACTTTGGAAACAAATACAGCCGTTATCTGAGCATCAGTAAAAGAAACTCACAATCTTTGGTTTTACTGTAATGGTTTTTCGGTCCGGTTTCGAACGTGCAATTAGGACTCGCAATTAGACTGCAGTCAAACAATTACCATCCATTTATTTATTTTTTCGTGAAGTTTATCATAGATCTGACTCCAATATCTGATTTAGGAGAACTGTTTCTTATTTTCTTGTAACAATATTTCACGAAACAATTATCATAGACAAATTGAGTACGAAATATGATTTAATTTTAGTATTTTTTGGGGAAATATGAATTAGTACTAGTATCACAATATTAGTCATTAAATATGTTATCTATAGATATTGAATACATTAATTTTAGAGCAATTCCTTCCCCTTGTCCAAATATGTTAACTGCAGAGAAGTAGGGTAGACGAAACGCACTCCAAGATATTTTAAGTATTTCTCATAGTTCCTTTCATTCCCTATTTAAAGTCTATATACCATTGTTTGATCTGATTCAATCAACTTTGCAAGTTTTCGAAGTAACTTATGGAATACTGTCATATGAAATTAGTGCTGTGCCCTCTGCAAACATAACGTAACAGTTATTTTATTTGGTTTTGGGTGACCAGATGTGGAAATAGAATATAGAACAGGTACAAGTACACTTCGTTCCTGTACCCCAGAAATAGGTTAAAGCTTTCTTTCTGTAACTTTACAACGAAAAGTCTATCCTTTAGAGAAGACTTTATAATTTTGAAGAAATGGTATGAACAACGTGAAAGTTTTGTCTATTGTTGCCGGAAGTGAAACTTTAAGTAAATGCGATTGATTTTACAATACCTTTATTAACTAATTGTAGTCCAAAGGCTTTGTGGTACACTTCTAAGACATTCGGTCTCTTGACTAAAACTATGTTATTCGGTAACTTCTCTAAGTCTGTGTTGTTTGCTAGCTTCCTCTAAGATTAATTACGAAATGCATATTACAAATTTAAACTAAACTAATTGAAATTTATTACATAAGATGTCAATACTCTTAAGATGCTGCTCTTGCATTTCCAATAAGAATTGGTTTCGTCGTTGTTGTAAACTTTACATCTTCTGGTAATATTTCTCATTTTAGGTGCATATGGAAAATGCTTATGGAAAATATCGATAATATTCAAAACCTATTTCAAGTAATACCACATATTTCATTCTATAAAAAGTAAATCAATTAAAAGTTTTAAATAAATCATAAACCAATATGTTATTACGAAAACAACGTAAACCCATATAAAGTTAAACCAAATTAATTTTCGTTCTATCTATCGGTGTTGCAGTGCAGCGTTCATGCATGCATTTTACTTCCATTACCGCTTTAATGGAAATAATGAATATGTTGGACCATTATATGCATTGGGTAGAAAAAAGTCAAACGCATTTAGGTTCAAAGTAACTGGGTCATTGAAAAAACGGAACAACTTTACAAGGATCTTTTAAAATGTACACACGAATAAATGATTATTATTGTTTCACGAAAATTGCCTTGTCAAAATTGCTTATAATGAAAACAATCGCATGATAAATAGCTGCAATTATTAATTTTACGTATTGAAAATAAATTTGAGAAATTTACATATAGAAAATTATTCAAATTAACTAATTAGTGAAAGAATGGGATTAGTTGATTACGAAATAATTGATGTAGGTGCAGTTGTAATATTATAATTAACAAAAAAAAGAATGTTGATGTTGTTTGGAAATGATTCGTATTGTCTACGTAATTGGTTCGAAACCGGACTAATCAAGGAACTAGATTTATATAAAAAAAAACTGCTCTTACAGCAATTATTCGCATTATCCGGGTAATCG
>JAFMTC010000066.1:431233-471798 GCA_018845635.1 Nicrophorus orbicollis | reverse complement strand
CTTATAGCAATTATTCGCATACTCCGGGTAATCGCTTTGAAACCGGACTAATAAAGGAACTAGAAATGTATTAGAAACATGCACTCACAACAATTATTCGCATAGTCCGGGAAATCGCTTCGAAACCGGACTAATCAAGGAGCTAGAAATGTATCAGAAAAATGCACTTAGAGCAATGATTCGCATAGTCCTGGTAATCGCTTCGAAACCGGACTAATCAAGGAACTAAAAATGTATCAGAAACATGCACTTACAGTAATTATTCGCATAGTCCGGGTAATCGCTTTGAAACCGGACTAATCAAGGAATTATAAATATATTAAAGATTGCGCTTACAGCAGCATCATATAGTCCGGTTAATCGGTTCAAAACCGGACTAATCAAGAAACTATAGATATACAATAAACTGCTTCTTTCTTGCTCAATAAATTTGAGAATGTTTACAGTGAATCCGGACTGACTGTATAATACGAGGCACAAATGTATTAGATATTGGATTTGGTTTTGTTTTAATGCTGTTTCGATTTGTTTACGGATTTGAATACTTTAATTGCGGAAGAACGAAAGTTGACCGAAGGAGAAATAACAACAGGAAGGATAATATGTAAAATTAGTGTCCAGCATCGAGATAAGATCGGGCGTCGCAGAGGACCCAAAAACTATCCGAGAACGCTGTGGCATTTGCGAAGTGGAACAATTAAGTTGTGCAACGTCGTAGCATTACATATTAATTTGATTTATGGCAACATTAAAAAGAATAAACAAAAATGTTTTCGGTTTAATTTCTCTCTTTTCCTTTTTATTCTCTCGTCGTTCCTCTTTTGCATAACGCCAAATGGAGAATAAAACGGTGCCTGGTAAAACGTCTTAAGGTAACGTAATTAAATTAGCGTCTCGCATATCTGCATAATAAATGCAGCGCAATTTAAATCAAAACGCCAGATACATATCTGCAGCTTTAATTAAACCGAAATGAAATAAAAACGAAACAAAAATTCGGTTTAATTTTTTGGGTGCGAGAAGGATTGACGTGTCCCGTGATTGCATAAGACCTTGGCACCGTCTTCGTCTTCGTCGTCGTAGTCGCCCTTGTCTGTCAAAAGTAGTTGCACTTAAAGCCATCCGGGCGATCGAAACAACAGGCTTTAATCCAAGATTATTCAAATCTCCTCGACGACCAAATTCGAAGTATTAAAAAAATACATAAATTACGACATTCAAATATTGAGACTAATTAATTTAAGAATAAAAAAAGAAAGAAAGAAAGCACTTCGCCAAAAAACTATTGCTCTTTGTTTGCTTCGCTTTGCGTTCGTCGCAATAAAAAAGACTTATTAAATTTAATTGCCAATTTTTATGGTCAGCTCCTTTTTTTTTGTTCGACCATCCAAACGTCTTTCTTTCTCGTCCTCTAAGTGCGGTCTTCTAATGAGCCGTACCATTTTTATAGCTAATGGAAACCTTCCCATAGCGAATAAACGAATTAAATGTAGTAAATCACGAATATGCGTGGAATACGGGTTTAGAATTATTAGAAAAGCAATTTCGTAGATTATTCATCTTCTGTTTGTTTGTTTCTTTGCAATTTTATTAGCAAGAATCCAAAGCATTCAAGCAATTCTCACTAAAGGCATTACAATTTTAAACTTGCATCATTAAACATAGCAATTACGTTCGTTTTGTTGTTCTTTACGTTTTTATTATTTCCTTCATTTCTTTACAATTGTTTGTGTTAAATTAGCTTGTATAAACAAAATGGAGAGAGTTTAATATGAAATTAATTATTTTAATAAAAATTTGTATTGCAACAAAAACTTAATACAAACAAAAACGAAATTTACAGTAAATATTATTAATTATTACATAATAGAAACACATACTAATCAAATTTTACTTGAAATATTTCTGTTTTCTTTCCAAAAATAAAACATTTCAACTCGCTTCATTTTTGAGATAGAAAAAGGCAAATCTTGTTTTGCATCGTTTTAACATTCGTACAGTGCACTTAATTTAAAAGTCTTATTTTGCAACGTTATATAATTATTGTTTATACCGAAATGATATGAGTTTCATAATGTGCATTAAGAACAGCAAAAAATAATCAAAATTGCAATGGAACATGTTTTATTTATTTGAGTATGTTGAAAACTGTAGGAAATAAGTTTAATTATCTTCATTATAAGAATACTTAAGTAGTATTGCGAATAATTACGTTGTGGAAGGTAAATTGGTGTAATTATATCCATTAGACAAATATTGTGTGTATCTACATAGTGGAAATGTACAGAATAAACCTGTATAATGATAATTAATTATCGGTGCGATTAGTGAACTCTTTAATTATGCAAGAGATGTGCATTCTTTATTAATTTTTCTGATAATATCCACTTTTATTACATGCATTTATTGGGTTTCTTTGAATAATTCAGTTTATAATTGAATGGAATGACAATGTCTTTTACTAAAGATTCATATCCATATTCAGAACTTATTAAAATTACGATAAATTAACATTTATAGTAACAAAAATTAGAAGAAATGAACTGAAAAATGTAGAAATTCAAAAGAAAATTAACATATTTTCTTTTGTAAAAATCATGATTGTTTGTGTTCAAGTTTATAAATATTCTGCATGTATTTATAAAAAAAAAATCAAATTATATTTAGAAGTTAACATTCTATTATATTTATATTACGAATTCCAAGTTAAACTCATATTATTATTAAATAAAATATGAGATTGTTTGAAGCAAACTCATTATGTTTCAAAACGCCTTTAAATTATACTTATAATAAATTAAGCATGGAGCAATTGTTTGTTATAATAATAATAACGTTTATAATAGAATGATCGGAAAATAGTATATTATTTGTATTAAAGTTTCGAATTTTATCTGTCACGTTTAACTAATTTCTTTTCTTTTCGTATTTACTAGTTAAGAAATTGATTGCGTAATTTATTATGTACTTAACATGTTTTTTTTTCATATTTATTTTCAACCAATTATTGCATTACGTTGATTTTATCAGTATTTTTCGGAGGTCATCGAGGTTTTTCAGCTATGTGACTATGTATATTATTAAGACTTATTGTTTAATCGTGCTTTTTATTATTTATAATCTTAATAAAACAAGTAAATAATTTGAGATATATTGAAAGATTTTTTTATCGTGAAAATTATATAAAAACACAAATAACTTACACAGTAACAAAATACAACGCATTGATGTACTGACGATGTTCGTAATCCGAATTGTTCGTAAATAGATGATCTATTTATCTATTTTCTGATTTTCTACAAATGACGAGTGAGAAGTTCGTTATTCGAATATGTGCATATTCCTCAAACACACATATTTCTCTAAAGTGTTCATTAAGTGAATCATTTGTTCGTTAAACGAAATGTATTTTAAAAAGAATTTACCATTAAAAGTCTTTAATATTGATGAAAGTTTATCAAAAATTATAAAGTCTGAACGTATTGAAAATGTGCACACATACTGCATTTTCTAGAAATACGTTAATGAACAAAATCTTGCTCAAAGTTCTTTATATTTGCTTTTTTATAAATTCTTGATTATAAAATAAAATTGTTGTAATTATTTCAAAAAAAAAAGAAACGCAAAGTGATTAAAATACAATTTCCAATAATTGAAACTGACTTTCGATTTCACACACACACACAAAAATAATTTTCTAATTACTTCTTTGAGGAATTCTGAAAGACAGGTGAAACATCTTAATTGAGGAATTTGTAAATTGTGATTGCACATTTCCAAAGATCGTCTGTGAGAAAAATAAAGAAACAGCAATTTCCAAAATTGTCGGTTCCGAACGGAGATTTTAAGGTAATTTACTTAATTACGTAATTAATTACGTCGGACCATTTGATAACTCACGACTTCGATGCACGCTATTCCCAGCGTGTATTTTTTTGTCGCTGTTTCTTATTACTGTTGTTTTTCTTTTCTTTGCTTATTATGTCTGTTCCATGCATCGTGTTCGCACTCGGATTCGTGAAAAGGTGTAAATCATATGAATTTTGAAATAGGCGAAAAGTAAAAGTTCCGTAATTATTTTCGGTTCGCCGAAGCCAATTAAACCGATAATTTATTTATCGTTATTTCATTTCTTTCTTATACATTGCAATTAATATATGTTCTTTCTGTAATATCTACAGGATTGTATATAATATATAGTGCTGTTAATCAATTCTGCGAATATCTTGGACTGTTTCAAACCGGACTAACTGATGAAGACTTGACTATACACTCATACCTCGTTATACGGCCGCTCTTTATACGGCATTTCGCTATAACGGCCCTCTTCAATTAAGGGACGTTTTCGATTTACGGCCTAAAATGTTTCGCTATAACGGCAAAAGAAACTTTTTTAACATGTCGATATATCTACAAGGAATTAAAATTAACAACGATGAACCATGTTTGGAAAAAAATATGGCCAGAATGTGTAAAAAGTACAGATGCAGAAGTTAAATTCCTTCCTGAAATTAGGCAAAACATTTTGGATCTAGCACATGATCTCGGCTTTGAAGGTTTGAACGAACGTGATGTGCTTGATCTACTTGAAGCTGATAGGGAACCCCTTTCATATGAGGACATCCTCCTTGAAAACGATCCTGACGTAGCGCAAAAGTTTCTCGAGGAAACCATTAGCTGTTATCACTGAAGAACGAAATAGACAAGAAGATTTTGGGGCAACTTTTACCTATTAATTGATTTGATTATGATTGGTTGAATTCTAATATTTTTTCATATAGTTATAAAGTTGATGAACGTTAAATGATATTAACTTTTGCACGTTCTCATTACCACCAAGATTTTACGTAACATTGGATTTTATGTTCATTAATCATTGAAAGTTGATTATATAATGGTTGTAGTGTGTTAAACTACTTCTAAGTGGAAACTGATTTAGAGGAAAAGTAAATTGACAATCTAGAAGTTATTGAATATGATAAATGTCAATGATATTAATTTCGAAATTATATATGTAAATGCGAGTAAAAAAAATAGTTTGCAAGTTATTAAAAGAAGGTTTCATGCATGGTAAATGGATTAATCAATCCAAGGATATTGCTACGGACCACTTAATCTTCTACTCAGAAAAATAAACGCAAAAGTGTTTCACAATGGATAAAACTGATCCGTTTGATACATTTTTGTTGTTGTCGTTGTTGAAACGTGCGTTACCGTTGCATTTCCGACGTCGATAAATAAATATGGGAAACTGTCCACGCTTTGCTGCGTTTCACAATAATGGTGCATTTCTGAGATGAATGAGCCTATCAATCACGAGGTCCGAGTCCGTCGGATTTGGTCTATTTGGCACACGCGGGGCGATTCAGAGGCCGGCCTTAATAACTCTAATCATTGCGTTATGATCCATGCACAAGAATGCCCTTTTCCCAAACGCGATTTGCATACAACATTGAAACGCATTTTTCATCTGTTCTCTTCTCTCCTGCATCCATTTATTCGCACTTCTTTTACTTGCAAGATCGATCCGCTCGTTACATAATGCGTGTATAAATAGCGCGAGGCTCGGAGTCAGCAGAAGGAGAGACACACACAACAGCACAAAAGCTGTCCCATTCAAGTTTTCGAGTTTCATGGAAAAATATCCGTCTAATTTATGTGCTCATTAGTTACCTGATGTCTTTCCCCATGTGTGTGTGTGTTTATATATGTGTATTGGTTGCATTGCATTGGAAAGTATGCACCTGTGTACAATATTATTGAGCCATATTTTACAATGCACACATTTAAATTACATTATTCATGTAAGTCTTGATAAGTTTTCAATAAGTTCACTTGTAATTGATATTTATCTAGCAATTACAATAAATCATCGTCCCGGCCAGGATACGTTTACCGGCTATAAAGAAAAGCCGCAGCAGCAGCAGCAACTGCAGCACACTGGATCCGTGTGTTTTGTACGAGAGGATACCTCCTCGAGGGACGATCATCATTTATTTATCATCCAGGCTGGATGACTTCGAAGACAAATGACATCTGGCAATGGAGCCGTTTCTTTCTTATACACTCACCGTTTTTTTTTTCTATTTCGATTCCTTCGTTTGTTCACTCTCACCTCGAGTAGATATACACAATTTCCATAAACACGTAACTCGATTTCCTACGTTCTCGCCCAATGAATACAAATACAAAAATATCGAATGCGATTTCAATATTGTTGATTAATTAAACAAAATGGAGTTATACTTGTATGTAAATAGACGTTGATTTATAGAAACATTTTCTTTACTTTACTATTATTTTGCAAGAGCTAAATTCTCGATTTTCCTGCATCTAAAAGCGAATCTTTGTATCAATTACAATAATTGTATTTCATAAACTTGAATGAAATAAGTTAAATTCTTTAAAATATTTTCCTAAAGAAGCTGAAACTATATGAAACTACAATAACGTAGTGTGATGACTAATATATGTGTTCGTTACGGTTGATAATTATTACAATTGATTTTTTCGTAAAACGTAAGTTAAACATATTCTATTTTGTTCTTCTTAAAATTAAACATCTTGAAAATATATTCTGAACGAAACTGAAACTATATGAAACTATTTGAAACCAGAATAGAACTTGTTGCGTATAGTCTTATTTGTTAAGTTTTTAAAATGTGTTTTTTCTTTGATTTATTTTTATACTATTTTGTCCATATTGAAGCCCTTCCAAATATATACTAAATGTTGAAACTATATGAAACGACTCTAACAAAGTGTTATTAGACATCTAAGAACAGAACATTGACAAAGTAGAACACGTAACTTTTAGCCATTAGTTATAGATGATAATTGTTATTAATAATCATTTCCTATAACGTGTTTCTCTTTGTTATGTCCTTATTCTATTTTGTCCCTGTAAAAACTAAAACTTTTCAAAATATTAAGTAAAAGAAATAGAAACTATATGAAACTACAGTAACGAACTGTAACCGTATGACTAAGAACAGAACAGTGACAAAATAGATCAATTGACTTTTAGTCATTAGTTATAGTTGATAATTGTTATTAACAATCTTTTCCTAAAACTTGTTTTTCTTTGTTTTGTACTTGTTCTGTTTTATCCCCGTTTTCGTTTTTCACTATTCTGATATGTTGTTTCCTCTAGGAACCAAAATGAAGAAACGTATTAAACGTATATACAAATTGTTATATATCAAAATTGTGTAAATTCTCTTGATTTGGAGTTCAATAACTTTGAAATGTATTAAGTCAATAATAATTAAAATTGATACAAATTTAAATTAAAGAAAATATTCAAACATTATATAAGTTTAAAGTTTTTCCAATTTTTAATTACGCAAAATGCGTTAAAGTTACAAATATTACACAAGCAAATGAACAACCTGAATATTCAGTTTTAATAATATAATAAAAAGTTATAATATTTGCAAATTTTCCAAATCTTCTTATATTATATATGAAATTATTACATCATGATTCAAATAACTTTAATCAGACTTGAAATATCTAATTTTGTAAATAGTACTAAATAAAATTGAAATAAATTTGAACTTACAAAAATATTCAATCTATGAATCTCTTTTTATTTACTGCTAATAAAATATGATAAAAATCCCATTTTCCATTTACGAACAGACAATCTCCATATCTATTACACAACTACATTTAATATTTATGAATATGGGGCTTTGAATCATCTCAGTTGCGTGCGATGGGAATCTAAGAAAGTTAATCGAATCACCGACTCCGAATATGAAAAACGCGTGTAATCAATTCCTAAGATCACCTCCGAAAGACCGATCAGTCTCCTAATTGTTCCACGGTGCAGGTAATTAAATTAAACCACGTCTAATTTGAATATTGAACGGTCCACTTCCATTTATCCCCAATTAAAATCATCGAGTCTGAGCTTCATCTCCTGATCGAGCGATTGAATTGTAACATCCGCACAATCTAGATCATAGGGAACTTCGTTTACCGCTCAACATTACGTATGCAAATTGCCATTGAGCTATCAAGGAAAAAATCAATTTAATTTTGGAAAATATTTTATCTATCAATACATGTAAGCAATCAATTCATTCTTAGTTAATTACTAAATTAATCTTATCTGAAGACACGATATTTGGATTTTTAATCGTTTGAAATTCTACAGTTTAAGTGTTGCTTTATTTTTTTTCAATTGATTGCATTAGTTTAAGTTGTATTAGTTAATTTAAGGTGTGAATTGGTGTATTTACGAATCAAAAATAAAAATGTTCAGAAGTGATGAATCTTAATTGAAATGCTGAAATCGCGATTCTCCGACAAGATCCACTCTCTTTTCGCCTCTCGTTTCGATTGAATAACGCATATTTATTCACCTGATTGACTCCACACGCGGATCGCAAATTAATTTTCGAAAATAAAATTGCACGCAGCAAGAAACTTTCGCAGATCGCGCAGGATAAGAAGATGAGACGACGACCACTTTTCTCTTCGCGTTGCATTATTACATGGACCAGGAGGACGTTTTCCGGCTGCTCTTTCACTTTATATTTTATTTCTTATTTTTCAGCGATGCGAAACAATAAACGACCAATTAAAACCGTTGAAAGCAGTCTTAATTTCGGATTCAATTAAAAACAATATGTGTGTATGTAAAGTAAAATCCGCGGAGATCGCACGTGGGCGAGTTTCGTTGCGTAACCGGTGTAAGAGCATGGACCATATCGCCTTCTTCCGACGTCTCAATGTGAAAGAAAAACGCAAACTTTCTTCGTTCCGGACCACATTCACTTCCTACATATCTTTTAAATCAACAATTATTTGCGAAAATAAAAACGTTTAATATGTAATAGTCTTTACGTACGTTTCTTGTTTACCAATGCGAGTGAACGATATATTTTTTTCATTGCGTAAACTTTGCATTGAATAAGGAGAGTAAAAATGTTTGTAAACAACTGTTAAATTAAGGTTCTTATTATGGTATAGTAATCTGAAAAGGTTTATTTATTAAACAAGAATAATTATTTAAACATAACTTAAATAATACTTAAATAACATTGAAGAAGATTTTAAAGATAATTGCAGTTTTACATTAGATAACATGTAAAACAACAATTAAGTGATTTCAAAATACAGTGGTACCTCGACATACGAGTTTAATTCGTTCCGTAACCTTGCACGTATGTCAAATTGCTCGTATCTCAAAGCTATTGGTGAATCTCAAAGAAACTGTTGGTGTAGTGTGCGATTCCTCTTATCTCAAATCTTGCTCTCATCTCAAAGCAAAATATCGCTCGCTCGGCGGCTCGTATCTCAAAACACTCGTATATTAGGGCACTCGTATATCGAACTACCACTGTAATTAGAATAATAGAGTTGATTTTGTAAACAGCAGACTCAAACTATGGAAATGCAACAATACTTCGTCTAATTCGAATTCCGGTTGAAATATTTAAAAACGAACGAAAATTTTATAGGCAAAATAAGAAAAATATGGACAGAAAGTCCTCGGTCGTTAGCCCTTTGGCCCAAATAAAGATGTTGAAATTTATTTGAATCTCTTTATTCAATCTATTTTGTAATAAAACTTTAAGTAAATTAACTTAGTTATTGAATCTGAATGGTAGATTTAATGGATTACATTGTTTCAATACGTTAGTTGTTGAATTATTATCAAGAATATTGACGGAAAATCATCTGGATGTCTTTCAAGTCTATATTGCCATTAGCTATTACATTTCATTATGACTTCCTCCATCGTTTCTATTGTAATATCATCTTGAATTCTCCTATTTTTAATGTACCAATGAGCACCAATGTTTCTTAAGATTTTCGACTAAAATCTTTGTACAATAAGAATGTTAGATTTGTTAGTGCTTCCCTACAACTATATTACGTTTCAAAATAACGTTTTATATCAACAGCTTATTTTCTTTGAAAATTGGCGAGTCTTTCCACAAAAGCCAGTAAAGTTATAAACATTCAAGTAAACAAAATGTATATTGTGTTTTTCATTACCCTATTTAGCACATATACAAATCTATTTATAATAAAATGAAGTATGTAATCTTTAATAATTGATTGAACTTAGTTTATTATATGCAGGTTTCTTTACTTCCAAATAAATCATATCATTTTAAAGAAAGTAAATTTTAATACATTCATTGAACTTAAGATCTTAAAGATTACACCTAAGTAAATAAGTTCGTGGGATAGCATATAGATGGCGCATCTACCGACAAATCCAAATAATCTTTAGGAAATACCAACCTTGTCAAAATTTCATGACAATCTGATGTTGATAAAACATTGCTTTTTGATGGGAGAAAATTCCGTTCAATGAAACCAATGAATAGTAGAGTAACTTGCTATTGACGCCAAAGATAAATCGTTCTAAAAGAAAGGTGCAAATATGCGATCAATTTTTTGATTCATTTATGTTTGACTGTTGTCATTAGAATATCATTGATTTTGGATCACGATTATTGACATTGAATAAACTACCAAATTGTAGTTATATCAATTTAGTATAAATCCAAACCAGTTTTGTATCGTCTACCAAATTGGTTGATGCGAAGAGCGAGAGGGGAAATGATCAAAGCTAATAATTATAACAATATGTTGCAAGGAGAATGAAAGAGAAAAAAAACAGCAACAAACAAGAAGTGAATTTCCTGAATGGGATCCTTCCCAAAGTCCGTGACTTTATCAGCGTAATCCGTTAACATAACCGTAGGTAAAGAATGAAACAAACAAAAACGACGATCGAGTCGTCCTTGCTTGATGAGCAAGCCTCTTTCGAAGCAAAGAAACGGACGAAGTAAGAGCATTCTACTACGTGCATTATACTCTTTTTTTATTATTTATAAAATTTTAATTCACGAAATTAATATACGTACGAAAAGGAACTGCAATAAATTAATTTCAATAAAGAAACGAGCTAAAAAAAGGAGTACGGATGAGAAGAAGGAGCATCGATAATGATTTCAGCGAATCGGCCGGAGGCGAAAATGTAATCATCTCGTCAATCGATCCACAGATTATTTCGGCTTTCGAAATACCCGACAAAATTATTAAAATAATAATAATAATAACGAATTGAAAGAAGATCAAAGAAAACAAACTTTGTCACTTTCCATCGAATGCGAATCGCTTCATTTCGGTTACGAGTGGCACAAATCTCGTCTTAATTTCATAATAACACACTTCTCGGTCCATAAACAATGAGAATTTATGGCCTCTAAAGAGAAGAAAGAAAGAATTTATGCATAAAAATTACGGCCCGGGCCACGAATCCTTGCTCGTTAAACTCTTTATTGCTATTGCTTGCTTGTTGCTCTTGTTGTACTCATACTTTTGTTCCTTTTTCGCAGTCCTCGGAAAAATTAACGAAGAACGTTTATTATGCGTGACGGAAAAATATAATTTCTTCTCGTTTATAGGCGCTTAAGCGCTGCGAATTTACTGCGAAATTGCCGAATTACTGAAGGAAATTACGAAATTCAATTACGGGATTCGACGAAACCGGAGAATATGTGTAATTTGTAATGCAGCTACAATCACTTTGTTAACGCAATTACGTCTGAACTCGATTTTTTATTGTATCTTGCTAATAAGATTACTTTAAGCTAAATTGATACAATTTATTGAGTAATGCAAACGTTCACTTTTCTCACATCTAAAGTAATATTCAACCTATTCAATTTTATGTGTATTATTTTAGTTTTGATGCGAATTTCATTGTGTTTTAATAAACACATATACTTCTGTTTCATGAAATAAAAATCTTTGGATATTTTGGTTTTATTATGTAAATTATTAAATATATACATCCATAACTCGCTTTACGGCCTAGATAAGTTCCACGACACTTGGCCGCAAAGCGAAAAGCCGTATAAGAAATCAACTATTGCGCTTGCGTAAGATTGGTAACATGTAGATAATCAACATGGAAAAAAGTTTTTTTTGCCGTTATAGCGAAACATTTTAGGCCGTAAATCGAAAACGTGCCTTAATTAAAGAGGGCCGTATAGCGAGGTACAGGTGTACTATTAAAAACTAAATAATCTCATGGATTACCAACTCCTTTTTTTATAGAATCTTCTATTAAGCAGAACCTTATTTCTTTGTCTTTGTCTTCAATTCCTAATTTGTCGATACTTTCCTATCTGGATAATTTAATGTTATTTTTTTTTTAATACAACTTATAACCATAAATTAGAATATTTTATATAATATTTGTAATATTATCATGTATTCAAAGCTGATTTTATTTATAAATATTTAAAAAACGTTAAATCACTTTCAAATACATTCTGTTCCTTACAACAAATCTTTGCAATTTCATAATCATAATCCTGAATATCTTCAAAAACAAAACCATTTTTTTTAATTCTTTAAGTTCTAAATGTATGTTAAGGGCAGTCAGAAGGTAATAATTAATACTATAGTAATGAGAATATGCATATCGAATAATAATACTAATGAATGTATTAATGAAATGGGATTGCATGAGGTTTATCTTTTGCGGTCGCGGCGCGTATAAAATGGGTGCAATTAAAAGGTCCACGAGCATATTAAGCATAAATAAGTAAATGAGCCGTGGTCTCGTAAAGTCCGGTAATTGTGCAAAACTGGAATGGGAAATAATTTATAATTAAAATTGCAATTACTCAAGCGCCATGTAATACTATATAATACATGCGAGAAAGAAGGAGCGAACACCGCAAACTGCAGATTTATCTTTAATGAATCTAATTAATTTGAGCCGGACTAAATAACATTCGTGTGTATGTGTGCACGATACTCAATTAACGTATCTTAATTATAAAATCAATTAAAGGCGATAAAGCCGCGTCGGATTCATATAATTTCCCCGAACTGGTCTTCACTTTGCGATACCAGATACCATGCAGATTAACAACGCACGGATCATCCATCCAACCATCCATCCATCCTTCGATTCAGCGCAGGAGGATTTAGTTTATAGTCGTGTAATGGTGATTGCAGCATATGTCCGATGTAGAGGATGCAGGGAACGCAAGAACGAAAATAAAGCCAATAATTGGCTGTAAATCCTATGATTTATGAACTGATACATACCATAATATGCGTACGCTCGCCAACTTTACTACGCAATCTTCTTATACGTTGTATACGTCTATGGGTACATGCATGCACATTTGATACTCTGTTGCACAACGAATCCCCTCATAATAATATAAAGTAAATATAAATGGGAAACGTTTGGAAGGCTTATTTTCCCACACTCGCAATTCGCGATGCTACTTTAGTGCAGGTACAAATTGAAGCTTAAAATCGTTTCGAGCAATTTTATTCTTTACTTTTTCTCCTTCTCCACATTACGATCCTTCTTAACAAGCTCTTCAAGTTTATACCGACCAAATCGTTCGCTACGAAAGGGCGCTACAACTAATTGCAGAGTTTCTTTACCCATAAAAATGTATTACAACATTCGATTTAATATTAAACAGACATTGAAATAGATTAACGAATTTGTATGCGTTTCACAAATTACTTCGTTAAACGAATCTTGTATATTATAGCCATTCCTTCGTAAAGGAATTAATACAAATAATAAAAAGTTTCATTAAATGTACTTAAATCAGGTTTTATAACTAACATCAAATTTGCTGATTACGGACGAATCGTTGACCACACGAAGATGGGAGTAGGCTCGTTGGAAAGGTGAGATTTTGGTCTTCAATTTGAGCCATAATCGATGTACGTACCTTGCATAATAGTCGAGTAATCGACGAAAAACTGAATGAAAATTAGTTTTTTTGCTGATTGGCTGATTGCACGAAGATTAATTAAAAATAGGTGCAAAAATGATAATTTTTGACATGTATTAATTTTCATAATTGATATGTATAGTTTATGGCGTTGATTGGTTTAAACAACGAAGGTGTCTGAATTTGCGTACAAACTTGAGATTTTTTGTTGTTCAACATTCTTTTCAGTATTTGCTAATACACCCATACCTCGCTTTACAGCCTAGATACGTTCCACGAAATTTGGTCGCAAAGCGAAAAGCCGTATAAGGAATCAATTATTGCGCTTGCGCAAGATTGGCAACATGTAGATATATCGACTTCGAAAAAGTTTTTTTTTGCCGTAATAGCGAAACATTTTAGGCCGTAAATCGAAAACGTGCATTAATTGAAGAACGGCCGTATAGCGAGGTATGCGTGTAATCTCTTCGAGGAAGATATCATAAAGATGCTAGAAAGATGGAAAAAAGTCGAAATAGAAAATATGTAGTTGATTAAAGCTTGAAGTTTTAATTACACTACAAAACTAATTTTTCTTTCTTGCTAATGAAAGATAGAAAAAGCGAGAAATAATAATAATTACAGGAAATAAACAAAATATAAAGGTAATTAAAACTTTATCAATAATTAAACAAATTAACAAAATATCAATTGTTACAAAGTCAGCAGTCATTTCGCACTATCAAATTGATGTCTTAAAACTGACTTTAAACTATAATTATTCAAGATTTTGGCTCTGAAAACTTAATAAGCATATGTGTAGAAGTAATTATAAAACTATTCTCGAAGCTGTGATTTCGTCAAAGTGAAGGATATTATAAAGCAGACAAAAAGTAGAAGACACATGACAGACCATTGAAACCAACAGCGGCTTATGCAAATCGTTATCACCTTGTTAACATCAATTTTAAGCGTCGCTTAAACATCTACGTCGTCTTGTTTCCACCATCCACGTCCTCCATTTACTGCTCATCATACGTGGTAGCCGATTCCCAGAAGACCACGTTGTAAATTAGTTGTTAAAACAATTAATTCCAGATCGACGAAGAGATAAACGAATCAATTCCATGGACCCCGTTGCTCCCGAGATCCGGCATAAATTATCTTACGTTTACACTTGTTCATATACGCACACACATTTTTTTTTGCCTCTCTCCACACGGTTGATGCTCATCATCTCGCATCTCCCATCTCTTCGAACGTCATCGAAAGCCTTGCTTGCATTATTTATTTCGGGGCATAAAATCGGTAATTACGATGTAATTTATGAATTCGCGGCTAAAGGACTACAGAGCCGGTCCGAGAAGCGGTTCCATTAACACACATTTCCAATACTCATAATGGCCGTCATTAATTCCGAACGGTCTCCGGTTCTAATTCCGAATGGTCGGAATAATTAATTAATTTCATTTTATTCCACTTTCGTAATTGCCGCTTTTGACCACACAGATATGATTGCTCTGCGTGGATTTTCTCACCACCGATCGAGCAGGCTAATTTTCTCGGTTTTAATTATAACCCCGAGGACGTAGACACTTAATCATGCATCGGCGTACAATTTAGACATCAGATTTGAATATTCACTTTCTGTAAATTTCCAAAGCAGCATCAAATACTTGTTTTTTTTATCTCCTCTTCTAATGAATCGGATACAAGGAATCGCATCAAAATGAAGAAATTATTGATAAATTTACATTCTAAATAACCTTGTAGCAAAATTTCGGCGTATCACAAATGTATAGATTATCAATATTCTTTCATCTAACCGAACTAATACATGTCAGAAATATACATAATTAAACAATCAAATCAAAATTAATAATGTTTCTATATAAATTACTATCCAAAAATTAATTTAAAAAATGAATTATTATTATTAAACATTGAGTCCTTAAAAAAACGATCTTTGTAACTTAAAATTCTTTAAACATAGTAAAAAAATCTAGTAACTTCAGGATTCCTACCTCAAGTTCAATTTCGAAGAAGTGTTCATTTTTCGTTCAAGAAAAGTCATTAATATTAATTGAGTAACAATATTTTTGGAATTAGTGAGATATTCATGACACTAATTAAAATTGATTGCAACATTAACTGTATGGCTTTATACATTTTAAAAATGATACCATTTTCATAGAAAATGAAATAATTAATCGTGAAAGACAGTATACTTTGTATACGTTGTTGTACTTTGTATACGTTTTTGAATTAGTTAAAAGTTACATATAGTTTACATATTAACTATTCATTTTATTTAGTTAAATTTTGAAAGAGGTCTTTGTAACTTAAAAGAAATAGAGTTCTTCGAAGATAGTTCAATATCTAGGAAATTTAGCTTTATCATCAGCTTCAATTTCTGAAAAGTGTTAAATTTTTGATTGTGAAAAGTCATTCATTAATTAAGAAAGAGTCTATTTAGGACAAACCAGGAATTAATTATATTAATTTGAATTAATTGCTATTTTAACTTTTAAAAAATGATACATTTTCATAGGGAAAGTAATGTTCTTAAGTACTTTATTTTGAAACACAAGCATTATTATTGGATTATTTAAAATTAATATGTAGTTTACATATTCACTATTCGTTTTATTTAGTTAAATTATGAAAGAAGAAATGTATTTAAATGTGTAGTAACTTCAGCTTTTTCGTCAGCTTCAATTACTAGGAAGTCTTCATTTGTAGTTTGTAAAAAGTCATTAATATTAATTAGAAGAGAATATTCTTAGGACTAATGAAGTATTAATTACACTAATTAGCATTAATTACCATTTTATCTTTTTGAACTCCAACTTTTCAAAAATAATACATTTCCAAAGGGAAAATGATTTCCTTAATTACTTTATCTTTAAATATAATAAGCTTTAGTTAAAAGTCAAATATTCACTAATGTTAAATCAGCATTGTGACTTGAACTTATTCAGTTTCGACTATTATTTTCAGTTTTCATTAGCTTCGAAACTATTTGTATTGTAGAGATTTTTAGTGCAAATCATAGCTAAATTTTCGTTAACAATGCACATTTATACTACATGGATGTCATAATTAGTGGATAATCATGTAGAATTGGTAAGTTCTTTTAACGAGAATAGGAATAGTAAAAAAAATCATTATACGAAAATCTTTTTGGGAAATTTATTGCACTTGATCAAATACAAATCTAACATTAATTAGCTTAATTTATGTTAAAATAGTAATGCTTATAAACTAAGATCAAATATAAGTCATAAATTTCAATTACTCTAGCAAAAATTATCCAAAAGAAACCAACTTTTTTGTTCGTAATTTTGTTAAATTTCATATATTTTTTACTGATATAATCACGTAATAACAATATTCACATATATTGTCGTACTTTGGTAAGTTATCAACCGTGGTAAATGTTTGTATTGAGTAATAATATTGTATTACCGTTACAGCAACATTCTATGTAAACGAAATATTGCCGATTGTTCTAATTGTATACTACGTATTATATCCAAATTGCACCATTCACCTATCAAAAACACAATATTTAAATATATCCATAAACATAATACTTTCCCAGGAGCGTTCGTCGATTTCTTCCATTTGCAAATCGGTCTTGTATCAACAAAGATATGTGAAAATGGGGACCAATAAACGTGGTGAGAGAAAGAAGAAAAAAGGGGTGGAAAGAAGTAGAGAGAAAATGGGACGTCGAGGGAAGACAGGCAATTGAATCCAGGAATTATGAGAGCTCGGAATGCCGCATTATAAATTATGCGATCATGAATTCGTGACAAAACAGACGCCACAATTGCGCAAGCCGAGATTACTTTACCGTAACTCACATACTCCACACCACACACCTTAAATCACTGACTTATAACCACCATTACACTGCATTCATTTGAATATAAATCTAACAACAATACACACTATCTCGTACACACGAAAAAAAAGTAAAACAACATAACAAAACTCTTCGTTTCCCATCAACATAATCATCGACGCAGGTATCAACATCCGATTCAACACAAATCGTTACACATAATATCTTATACTAATTACAAGATAAGTTTAAAATCTCTGATATTTTGCTCAAGAAGATGTTAATATTACCCTCAAGATTTAATGCGTTTTGTAGTCCGAAAAGCATGTTAAACAAAAACTAACACGATTCAAAAGAGAAAATATTAACTTATTTCTAAATTACATACTATTAATTTCAAACAAATCACTCACTGTTTCGGTCCATAAGACGCACCTTTAGTACAAAAAATATATAAGATGAACATGAACTAATATATTTGCTATTTACGAGTATGAACTTTACTTGTTTCTGTATTCTTAAAACATAATACGTTTTACTAATTACAGATGTAATTAAATTCGTAACTCTTCTCATTTGATTTCCTAATTATTTTAATATCTATACATTAGTTAAAACTACAAATTTGCATCTTAAGAGAGCAGTAACTCAAAATACAAGTTTCCATGCAATAATATTTCTTAATCATAAATTTTCTTCCATTTGATGAACTATGTTTTCACAGCAAATATTCAAAATAAATTACCTAGGTTTTGGTGCCTTAATACAAGTAAATCAATAAGCTGAAAAAATAATTACGTTTTACTAATTAGAAGTGTAATCAAATTCGTAACTTATCTCGTTTAATTTCCTAATTATTTTAATATCCGTGCATTAGTTAAAACTACAAATTTGCATCTAAAGTGAGCAGTAACTCAAAATACGAGTTTCTTCGTAATAATTACATGCATTCCCATCACTTATAATTAACAAATAAATAAACAAGTGTTGTTCTTGGAGAAACCATTAAAAAAAATCTCATAAATTTGATTTAAAAAATATACATTTACACATGGAATTATTGTTGTAAACTAAATAATTCTGAATAATAATCTGTTTATTTATTATCCATTTTATTTACTGTAGATATTTTAAAACAAATTTAAAAACAATTTATATTTATTACAAGGTAATTAAGAAAAAGTTTCTAAATTTATTTGTTACTAATTGTACATATACTTTTTTATATAAATCTATGTTAATTTATTGTAAACTAACATCATTAAATTTATAAATAATTATTATTTAAGATCTTAATTAAAATTTCTTAAATTAACATCGAGATTGTTTAGATTTCAGAATCTTGTTTTAATAACAACTAAATGTCTTTGGAAAGTGAATAAATGCTTATTTTGTAATTAGTACTATTGTAAATGTTTTCAAATTTAAGTAAAAAGTTGATTTTATAAGATGTTTGGAATTTTTTAATATGATTGATTTCCTGAAGAATCTGAAAAGTGTTTTTTTTAATAATAAGCTTTGCATCCAACTATCGTAATACATTAGACATTTTGTGTAATTTTTCTATAATAATGTAGCTTATTATTAAAGTAAAAACTGTAACAACATTACGCAACATTACGATATTTGTGATAGAAAAAACTGCGCTAAAAATGCTACCCTTGAACTAAATACCAGAATAATAAGTATTCTATTTTTTTCCAACATTTTTTTGACCACTTGTATTCATAAAAAGTGATGTAATTGTATACATTTATTCGACGTTACACGAAAAAGAAACCAGTTTGACGTGTGTTTATACACATTGCAAAGTTGTAAATGCAAAATTAAATTCGCAACAAAAAAAAATAAATAAATAAACAGCACGAATGATTGACAAAATAAGCAGCACTTTCACTCCGTTGAAAGATTCGTTGATTTCCCATGTTGTTCTTGTAAGTTCTTTCTTTCACCGATAATTCGAATACAAATCCGTATATAGATTTGCTATTAGGTTAATATATGCGGGTAAATTAAGACCGTGCGAAAGTTCCGTTCACGTTTCATTTTTATTAATGTGTAATTAATTAATGGAGACTGGATAATAGTGATTCCGCAAAAGCGCATTAAAACACGTACTACAACACCCGATGACGACGCACATGGTTATACGTTTACGTCGAACAATTTGAATGAAAATGCCAAATTAAATGGTTTAAATTGTTCAACAAATCATCCTCTAATCATCGATTTGCGCAATCACATAATAACAATAATCATTTTTGCGCAAATTGCCGCGCTATAACTGCAACGGCCAACTAATTATTTATACGCTCATTTCTCGTCGTACGCCGCCACATGAACACACGCCAAAGACTTTTTCCCATAACGATTATTCCTTTTTCAGGTGGACGAAGCGAACAACGAGGATATTGTAAACGGCAATTCAATCGATTCAAACCTCATTATAAATGCTTGAGATTGGAGAGGAATTCACGAAAACCGTATGATTTGTTTGTATTTCCAACGTCCTGCTATGTATTTTCATCCTCTTACATTATTGATATTCATTACTGTTATGTGTAAAAGTTGAATTGATGGCTGTTAGTACACATGTGTACTTTCCTCAAGTTTTATTTTGCATTAAAAGCTGCATGTAAAAGAAGTTTAATGTTTATAATTGAAGTATTAAGTAATGAATTATTACATATTGAAAACAATTATGCACTAATACTTTACTATTACATTGATTTTTTTAATAATTTCTGAAATATACAAACAATCAAGGAGTACACATTTAGTCGAAAACCTTTTGTTTCTAATAAAGTCCTACATTAATGTTTCTATAATAATACATAGAAACATTAATGTAGGAAAAAAACATGGTTCTTGAGTAATTTCAATTTACATCGGTTTTTTTTTATATTAGTATACAGGAATTCCTCGCTTCAATCAATCCGGATTCTCTAAAATTAGTACAAAATATATGTTTTTCTGTATCTCCTGTTATGTAGTTTTAATGTCTTTGATCTCTCTGGTTTCGCACAGTCGGGGTTTTTTTCGAAATAGATTAACTTTCTTATAAGAGGTATTGCTGCATATACTTTTATATTGAAATTTTTGTACAATTTTTGATATTAATATAAATCCCATTTTTATTATCAAAACTATTTGTATTACTATTAACCATTTTAATTATTTGTATTATTTTCTTAAAAAATATTTTCAATATTTTCAAATTTCTGCACATATTGAATGCATAGAACAATAAGAAACATGTCTGATATCAATATTTCATTAAATCAGTTACGTACAATGTTTATATTGATATTTTTCAATTCACTTTGAAAAAAAAGTAATGATGAAAATTATTATATAATTTTTGTTATATATCAGCAATAATAGCTCATATCTAAATTTACATTACTTAATCATAATATACAGATTTGAAATTATATTTAACCAATAAATTGATTGTACTTTTATGTGCTGGTAATAATCATAAATTACAAATTTCATACTCAATTGAAAATATCTAAATATGTTCATATATTAGTTGAGAGTTATTGAAGAATTCGAATGTAATTTTAGATGAATTATGTTACTGAAAGACACGACGTAATTAATTGGCGGATTGCAAAAAAAAACCACAACCGTTGAAAGCAAAAAAATAAATAAAATATAGTAGAAATAGAAAGTGAAACTTCTGATTCGTCTTCGGATTACATTGAACGGTGGATGGATACGTTGCCCAAGAACAGTTGTGCGAAGTCAATTAAACGTCGATTCTAAAATATTTAAATGTTGGAAGGGAATTCCCGACGGCAGGGAGGAAAAAAAAGGAGGAGAAGTGATGTGGTGAAGGAATACGTTGAGATGAGATAGAAGAAGAAGGAAGAATTGTGTGAGTAGCGAAAGGAGGAGGCGAAAGAAGGATAGGTAGATCGTAGATCCGATCGGATGGATTTCGCAACGGCATCGGCCTGGTAACTGAGACCTGTCCGTAAGATTAGAGCAGATAATCGTCGGAGGCATCTGATATCGCGGATACTCATTATCAATTACACAATAAACTAGTCGGGGCTCTCCTGTATCGTGTGTCAATCTTAATCCGTTCCAACACAATTCTAAATTGACAAAGCCGCACAGCAGCAGCCGCAACAACAACAACAACAAACGACAACCGCAGATCAAATGGAGTCGGGATAAGTGAAAAAAAAAGAAGAAGAAGTGTACGATTTTCTCTTCGATTCAATATTAGATTAGGGCTTTTCCTCGTGGCATTTCAATTAAGTCATCATCATCATCAACATCGCATTCATCATCATCATCATCAAAATCGTTGTTTTTCGCTGGTGGTGTTCGCACGAGGTTTTTCCCCATTCTTCACTTCGTCTGCTTTTTCTTCTTCTTCTTCTTCTTCTTTTGCCATCGTCGTTTTTCCAAATGGCAAAAATAAACGGCAACGTACGAAGGTAGCCCAAGAGTTGATTTCCAAGTAATCACAGTAATTCTCGGTTTCTCGGGGCTAACAGAAAATATCTCCTCTCGCGCCGTGTGCATGCATGCACTACGTCTCGTACATAAAGAGTTGAAAGAGAACCTTGTGCTAAAAACGTCTCTCTGGAACACCCGAGTTTCCTAAGAACTTAATATAATTGCGGGTTATTTCTTCTTCGTCTGCTTCACCGCGAGCACACGCGAAACATCCAGAATGATATACAAAAACGTTTCGTCATTTCGGCGCAAAAATGTACAACCTTTTTTTTTACGCAATCCCCGGGCCCGCTGCTCACATAATAACACATCCAATTTTTGCACCTTTACATAATGCGCACTAATTTTTCGGAGAGAGGGGACTGAGAAACGAGACGGAGAAAGAGACGTATGTGAGAGATGAAAATGTAAGAGCGGAAAAAGCGACGACTTAATTCTACTTTAATGTATGTTATTTGCGGCCATTCGCAAAAACCGCTCCAATATTGATAGCTCCAGTTTATAATTGTCAAATAACTTCATTGCTCGTAATAAACTGTACTTAATAATACCTAAAAAAAACTTGTTTTTGCTTATATATGCAACAACAGTTTAAGTAATATACAATTTTGTATAATTCGAATAATAATGAATATGTTTCCATACTATGTATTCGATTTGATGAATTACAACTAAATAACGAAAGATAACTCTATCAAAACATACGTTTTAAAGAGTAAACATTTGAGCTTGATTCGATTCCTTAATAATGAATTTGTCATATATACTTTTCGAGATATAAACAAAAATGTAAAGACACTGCTTTTTCCATGCTTAAGAAAACATTTCTTCAAATTTAACAGTGAATTACAGCTAAATGACAAAACGTACAACTATACCAGTATGCAAATTTTAAAGAGTGACTATCCAGCTTTAATTTGCTTGGTCAATAATGAATTTGTCATATATACTTTTCGAGATATAAGCAAAAATGTAAAGACACTGCTTTTTCGACGCTTAAAAAAACGTTTCTTCAAATTTGACAGTGAATTACAGCTTAACCATAAAACATACAACTATGCTAGAATACACATTTTAAAGAGTGACTATCCAGCTTTAATTTGGTTGCTCAATAATCGATTTGTCGCTTATAGTTTTCGAGATATAAGCAAAAATGTAAAGGCACTGCTTTTTCGATGCTTAAAAAAACGTTTCTTCAACTTTGACAGTGAATTACTGATAAATGACAAAACTTACAACTATACAAGTATACCCATTTTAAATAGTGACTATCCAGCTTTAATTTGATAGCTCAATAATGAATTTGTCGCCCATAGTTTTCGAGATATAAGCAATAATGTAAAGACACTGCTTTTTCCATGCTTAAGAAAACGTTTCTTCAAATTTGACAGTGAATTACGGCTAAACGATAAAACGTACAGCCATACCAGTATACACATTTTAAAGAGTGACTATTCAGATTTAATTTGCTTGGTCAATAATGAATTTATCGCTTATAGTTTTCGAGATATAAGCAAAAATGTAAAGACACTGCTTTTTCCATGCTTAAGAAAACGTTTTTTCAACTTTGACAGTGAATTACAGCTAAATGACAAAACGTACAACTATACAAGTACACACATTTTAAAGAGTGACTATCCAGCTTTAATATGCTTGGTCAATAATGAATTTGTCGCTCATAATTTTCGAGATAAAAGCAAAAATGTAAAGACACTGCTTTTTCCATGCTTAAGAAAACGTTTCTTCAACTTTGACAGTGAATTACGGCTAAACGACAAAACGTACAACTATACAAGTACACACATTTTATAGAGTGACTATACAGCTTTAATTTGCTTGGTCAACAATGAATTTGTTGCTCATAATTTTCGAGGTATAAGCAAAAATGTAAAGACACTGCTTTTTCCATGCGTAAGAGAACGTTTCTTCAACTTTGACAGTGAATTAAAAATAATTCCAATACAGATAACGAAAATAATGTCAAGACTCGCTGTCATATTTAAGACAAAAATTAAGAAAGTTACACAAGCGGTGGATGTTTATGTAACGGAGGTTAAACGTATATGCAGATCTTATGCAATCGGATGCCGTAAACAAATCGCGCTCTTTCTTGCAGATCATTATCGTAAATGGACTCCTGTGTGAGTGTGTGCTCATGCATATACAAACACGTAAATATTTGAGTGTATGTGTGTTAGATCTTGTCCGATAAGTAGTCCGTATCGCTTAATTAAAGCCCTCGCGACATTTGTCTCTTCGTGATATTTGCAACGGACGGCGATAAATAAAATCGGAATTCAATTTTCGTTGCAAGGAAAAATTATATATATTGTTATTGTTGTTAACGCGCTCCATAAAGAGCTAAGGAAACGGTACACAACGGCAATTTACAATAAATTCTCCTCTTAAGAGCCGAATTTATGGACGCACATAAAGTACGCCCCGTGCACAAAGAGGAACGAAAGAACAAAAAAAGGAGAAGAAGAAAATAAATATATAGGACACGGACAAAGGAAACGAGTGAAAAAGATGGTGATAAACTTGAGGAGAAAAATAAAATTAACATTACGAATTTACGGTACTGCAATTACAAATTTTATTAAGGCAATTTTGATAAAAAGTTACAAATTATATAAAATATTGTGTTGTTCATTGTAATGAAATATATTGTCATATTTTTAGAATCCATTGTAATACAGAATGAAATATTTTATGCAATTTGCATTTGATTTTTCATAAAATTTAAGGAAAAAATCGTAGATTTAAATGACTTTTAATAAACCAAATTCAATTAATGATCAAGTAATTGTTATATTTTTGTTTTTCAAATAGAAAGTTGTGATTACGCAATTACCAATTTCTAAAATAATTTGACTTCCCTATATTTATCAAATGGTTCTTTTTGATAAATTTTGTTGGAAAAATTCAATTTTAAGAAAGCCCTTAATTAAATAACATTTAATATAATTTGAACAAACTGAATTTCTACATGATAATTAAAAATTTCATAAATATTAAACGTTTTGTATTTCAAATCAATTACAAATAACATTTCCTCATGGCGTTGCGAATCTGAATTTTATTACGTCAATTTCGTAAAAAAAGGTACCTAATAAATCATTGATTTCAACGTAATTCGATTTACATATGCCGTTTATCAATTGGTTGCTGTTGTTGATTTTCTTTCCTCTCCTTCATAATTTCTTATTGGTAATGCCGAAATAGGCCCAAACATGATTAATTACGCGGTTCGTAATTAAAAGAGCTCTCGGAATTTGTATCCTCCGTTCGGCCTACCCGCGCCCCCCAATTTATGTCCCCCGGCAATAATTAAGACGTAATTAAATTTCCGATGCGGCCGTCCGCTTCCACACTTAATCGATAAATTTGCATACAGCGTAAAGCCGATATTTCCAAAGCCCATATATCTTCACACGTATTCACAAATAAATTGTAATTTTGATTCAAAGAAACTCTCCATGAAAATGTCTTCATAAATTCGATAATTCATTATTTCAAATGAATTTCATTACAATGAATCAATCACTATAAGAAAGTAGTATTTCTTTAGCAGAAACTTAATAATTATAAGATATAAATTTGTTTAATAATGAGCAAAACTGAAATAAATTCATTTGCCTCGTTTGTGCCATTGGGTAATTGTAATTGTAATTCCATGTAAATAGGTCTTTGAATAAATTAGATGCATTTCAACTAGCATAGATTCCTCGATAATTAAATTCCACGATTTAATTTGATTACGAATTGCGCATTATTTATACAATGAACGATTGTGGTCGTTTGTCGATGTTACTGTATGTTGTTGTTATTGCATATTCGAATGCCGTAAATACAAATGGATTCAATAGCGTTTAACAAATGTGATGTTAAGATTCGAATTTTCAGTTAGCATTCAAAGTACAATAAAAGCAGTTGAAAAAATGGTAATATTTAGAAATAGAATGGATATTTTGAAGTTATTCGATTATTTTTAAACAAAGCAATGAAATTTTACATGTATTTAATTAATTAGGTATAATATAATCCAAATATGATTGATTTGTTAGTGGAAACTATATTGTTAAAAATGAAATTAATTAAAAGTAAAATGAAGAGAGAAAATTGCAAATCTTGTCTAAATGATAAGGAAAATAAATTACTCAGAAACGACATTTCTTGTTAATAAATTACGTAATTTAGTTACTTAAGTAAAGTAACTTAAATATGTAACTTTTCTACTTTTAATGCTCTCAAGTTTTCGCTTATATTCTAATATATTTCATTATGAAATATTGTCGTGTCTTAGTGGGTTTTTGTAGAAGTCACAGGAGGTTTTTATGAAAATTTTGGCTTCCAGTCGTGTCGGACTTAGGCATCGAGACAAAAAATGATGCTGGGACACAGGAAGAACTTTACCGATCGACAGGTGTATAACAAGAGAGACCGATCGGTTCTCGGTTCGTCAATTTATAGTCTTCTAGGGTCATGATACCCTTTAGCCCTTTCTTCATCTTCCCTACTTCTATCGACCAATCATTAGTTTCCCATGTGGGGGTGGACATCTTATTTTACTAACTAATTAACATAGTGGGAGTACAATATTTATAGTTGTTATAGAATAACTTAGTGATTAAAGTATAGAATCTTCCAAAATGGAATGTACGTCGTTAAAGACAATAATCAATACAATAATAAGGAATGATATAAACAATAACGGTTATACATAACAATATAATAAATTATTTAATTTCTCAATATCTTAGTAACTAATACAAAATTAGTTTATATTATAGTTAATTGAAAAGAAAGCTTCTAAATTGTCTAACTTTCAATTACTTTTTCTCTTCTATTTATTACTGTCCGTTGATAGCTTTGAAGTCGTGTGCTGTAACTTTTCTTTGGCAACAACTGTTAATACTAGTAATACATTTTTTTAGTATGTATGTTTTTCTCTCGCTACACATATAATTTAGATTACAATCTTCTTGCATTGAGTGTGTTGAACGTGTATATTTTTTCCACGGCGTTTAAGTGTGCATTTGTCTGTGTCTGTGTGTGAAAAGATTTCTCGAAGCTGCGTTTGAATGCTCCGTGTTTTCCCCGTGTCTACATGTGTAATGATTATCTGTTACATAAGTGGCCATAATTACGTGTTTGTTTACTATGATTGCGGCCCAATACGTATCATTCTTCTTTGCATCGTGCGTATTTTTTTTTAATTTCGTCGTCGTTACTCTCCCTTCTTCTCTCGCGTTTTTTTTGTGCTTTTGCTACGATCTTCGGATTATGCTTTTTTCTTCCACGTCTTATTTGCCGAGCCCCCGCGTAATCGTCGTCGGAAAGGCACTTTCCATGACAATATTCGCTAATTAATTACTTTAATGACACACGTCGTACGTTTTCGGTATAATTAGGCGACAATTACTTGCAATTACCGCACGATTTTTGCGTCCACTTCGGCTGCGCCCCGAAATACAACAACAACCTAAAAACTGTTTAATGGCTGCTGCTTAGGCCCTAAGGTTGTAAAAGCGCTTTACGCAAATTGACTCGTTTCGTAAGTAATTGATCGGCTGGGATCGTTGTAAACAGTGCGCTGTTTGCTAATTGCGATTCGTCGATGATCTAAAGAGCACCTAAAAAAATGAACATCGACTTTCTGGATTACGTAAGAGGATTCTAATACCGCACAGTGTTGCCAACTTAACACATTTGTCGCAATATTAAGAAAACAACTAGTGGCAAACTACTATATTGATTAGTAACGATAGTTACCAGAGTTTTTGGTAATTCTGGATTACGTAAGAGGATTTTAATACCACACAGTGTTGCCAACTTAACACATTTGTCGTAATATTTAGAAAACACCTAGTGACAAACTAGTATATTGATTAGTAACGATAGTTACCGGATTTTTTGGCAATTCTGGATTACCTAAGAGGGTTCTAATACCACACAGTGTTGCCAACTTGACACTTTTATCGCAATATTTAGAAAACACCTAGTGACAAACTACTGTATTGATTAGTAACGATAGTTACCAGATTTTTTGGTAATTCTGGATTGCCTAAGAGGATTCTAATAGCACACAGTGTTGCCAACTTAACACATTTGTCGCAATATTTAGAAAACATCTAGTGACAAACTACTGTATTGATTAGTAACGATAGTTACCAGATTTTTTGGTAATTCTGGATTACCTAAGAGGATTCTAATACCACACAGTGTTGCCAACTTGATACATTTGTCGCCATATTTAGAGAACATCTAGTGACAAACTACTATATTGATTAGTAACGATAGTTACCAGATTTTTTGGTAATTCTGGATTACCTAAGAAAATTCTAATACCACATAGTGTTGCCAACTTAACACATTTGTCGCAATATTTAGAAAACAACTAGTGGCAAACTACTATATTAATTAGTAACGAAATGTTACCAGATTTTTTGGTAATTAAACCAGAACAATAATTAAGCAAAACTTTATTTAATAATCACATATTTACAAAGTATGCTAACAATACTTTATTATAAAGTTATATATTCAGAACAAAAACCAAAAGTAACAGAAATAATCTCAATAATGTCTCAAAATATATAGCTTTGACTTGAGAATCAAAATCGAGACACCTTGCAATTTTATTATTAACCAATTTAATTAATTCATTTTCTTTCAGAAAAATCCGTAAAAACTGAGATTTACAAATTATATAATTAAAATAATAATTATATAAGTTGTTTAACGAAGAGTATTGTTTCTTTGTTCAAAAAAAGGTCTTCATTTTCTTTAAGAAAAAAAGCAAGATTTTCAAAGCAATAAAAAGAATGTTTGATACGATTCCAAACAAAATTTAGTGAAAGTTCAAAAGAAAAAACTTGGAAATATGTGTATACAAATATAAAAATTCAATTTGAATTAAAAGTTTTGTTAGTAAATTAATGAAATAAACAATAATTAATATACATAATTAAAATATACAAAAATGACTACATAGTAGTCATAATTACAACAATAAATATAGAATAGGACACGAAGAGTATAATTTCTGTTAAAACTATATGTGTTTTGATTTTAATGTCCTTTTTTTTGTATACTAAATGAACTATAATTAACTGGTAAATAGTAGAGATATTTATATTTAATTGTTGGTAATATTTTACGTTTATTGAGTAGTAAATTTGTATTTCAACTGTGACACAGATACATAAATTTACTTGTAATTATAATAATAAGAAATGAATATACTAATTAACATTATTTTAATTATTTTTTCACAAAAAAGCATGCAAAAATTAAAGTGTTTCTATTTATTTGGTTAAGGTTAATTCGTGTTAGTTATTTATTGTTGGCAAGAGTGGTGTGTTGCAATGTTGCTGTTGCTGTTGCATTTGCGTTGCATAATCCTCGTATCGTATTTTCATCCCGAACATGGGGTTAGGGCGTGGCCGTGGCTCTCGATTTAATGTATTTATTTAGAAATTCTAATGCGTCCATCACGACTCGTGCAGATTTCGTTTTCGACGTTTTCGATCCGGCATCGCCGTTCGATCATTATTAATATGCATGTGCGTATTAGAGCCGCAGCACTTAAATATTATAATTAAGCTCGCATCCACTTATATGGACTACCCGGAGAGAAGCGGTTACGAAACGATCTCTTACAAAATGCGAACTTTACTTCACTCGTTCCTCAGATTCACCGCCTCTCCCTCTCGTAGGGAAATCCATCTATTCAATCTTCGCATAATCTACAATTAATACAATACTGTAGACTCATGCAAACTTCCATTGCTTTTGTTTTCCATTTCTTTATGATTTCCAATGCAGAAATATCAGATGACAAAATCGTATGAAACACTTAATTTTTATTGATTTCATTACTATTGTATATTCATACAACACAATAATAATCATGTTATTTATATGTTTATAACGAAATCTACCTATGTCACCTTTACTATGAGAAAGAAAACATGTCCACCAGTAACTTTAAACAACAAATTACTGCCACAAGAGATCTTGGAATGCATTTGGATAGACGACTCAACTGGAAGAAACGTATATGGACTAATTCAACAAACTGTATTGGAAATAAAATCAGTGCTATCACTAGATAACAAACTACTAATGTATAAAACCATTCTCAAACCAGTTTGGGCATATGGAATACAGTTGTGGGAGCAACTCCAACATCGAAATACTACAGCGATTCCAATCGAAAACTTTGCGCACAATTACCTGGTATGTCCCCAACAGTGTTTTACATAGTGATCTATAAATCAAAACAGTGAAAAGTGAAATTACAAACTATAGTGAAAGGTATCAAGAAAGACTCCAATCACACCCAAACAAACCAGCTGAAAATCTTCTAGTAAAGCAAATACAAACATACAGACTTAAAAAGTGCAACATTCTGGACTTACCACATAGATTTAATTAATATTATTATATTATATAAAATTATTATAAGTTAATTTTTATAGATGGATACTATTGAGTTCCCCATCTACATGACAATTGCGCCGCCAACAAATTTGCTTAATGTCCTATTTGTGAATAAAATAAATCATATACAAAAAAATATGTTTATAAATGATAAATATAGAAATATAAATCTCATGAAATACAACAATAGCTCAATCACACACAAGCGTGCAATTTGTATGATCTTCATTGTGAATTTACATAAAAGAAAAAAGAAGTTTAATTTACGTAATTCGAAATTAACATCTCGCTCTCTCATAACTACTCATTTGTTGTTACGTTATTTCACAAGTTTATTTGAAATTCATTGTAAATTCACTAAAAAAAAAGTTACAATCAAACTAGCTCAATGAGTGAATACGATGATTAGTTCCACGTAATTACATTGTTAAGGGAAAATTCTTGTTCAGAAGTTCAAAGTTAATAATTTCATCCTTTTTTTCCCTCTTTCATTTAACAGTTATTTACTATATGCAATTATTTGGTTAAACACTAAACTTTACTTCACTCGTTCCTCAGAATCACCGGAAATAACCAATCTTCGCATAATCTACAATTAATACAATACTCTAGACTTATACAAACTTCCATTGCTTTTGTTTTCCAATTCTTTATGATTTCCAATGCTGAAATATCAGATGAAAAAATCGTATGAAACACTTAATTTTTATTGATATCATTACTATAGTTTATTCATACAACACAATAATAATCATGTTGTTTATATGTTTGTAAATTAAAAATATAATTATTATTATTTATAGGAGGAAGATCACTTGCTCTTTCTCTTTTGGTAGACTAATTCGATTCCTTTGGCCTTTCTTTTTGTTTTTGATTATATCTTATGTGGTTTAGTTTATTTCAATGAAGTATGTTATAATTAAATATGAAATTAAGGCAAAAATACCACAGCAAGTAGATAAAGTAACTAATAACTATATTCAAACGAAATAATAAAAAACAGGAAATTTAAAGATGGAAAGTAAAAAGTCAATTGAAAATATTAAAAACAAGTGTATTTCAGAGTTCTTTGTTACATTATATTTATTATTATTAATAGAAGTAAATCCAAGTGAGGTGAGGCAAAAAGAAACGCTGCAATACAATACTTAGACAATGTGTGGAATTATTAAAACTTTGTTAATTTTGTATAATGTTTAGGTATTTAATATGTCTTTCTGCAGTTAATTGTACAGAAAACCTAAACATTGTATAGAATATCGAAATTATGCAATTTTCCACTTGCAGCTACAATCGACATAGAAGTTTAATTTGTTCCGTAACCTTGCTCGTATGTCAAATTGCTCGTATCTCAAATCAGACTGAGGTCTAGTCAGAGGTGAGAGAAACTGTTGGTGTCGTGTGCAGCGATTCCTCGTATCTCAAATCGTGCTCTCATCTCTAAGCAAAATATCGCTCGTATCTCAAAACATTCGTATATTAGGGCACTCGTATATCGAGATACCACTGTACATTAATTAATCGATCAATCCAACATAACAATCGCTATTTGAATTTTCTATAGAAGCAACGATGTTATACTTTCCTTAAATGCAACATATGATATTTGTCAGATCTAATGTCATTTGTTGTATTTTAATTGAACAATATTAACATCTAATTTGCAATAACATTTTTGTAATAAATTCAATTAAAACAAACGAATCCCTTTCCCCAACTGAAGATGATTTAAGCAGAGGTTAGGGATTCGTACTCACTTCTTTTGTCAACTCTGATTCACAAATGTTTTTATAAATAGTTTATCCCACAGTTACAAATTTTCAACTTTTGTGGATTAATAGATTATTAAATATTTGTGTATCGAAACAAATTAAAAAAAAACACTGGTGAATAATAAAGTAAAAGTATTGTATAATGATTAATTCAGAGCAGATTGTAATTTACGTCAATTTTCAAGTTTTGTAAACTAACAAATTTATGTGATTTTGTTGCGATTATGAAATATTTGTTGCAAAACGTAAATTTAAGAACACTGGTAAATAATTTGTAAAAGTATTGTATAATGAATGATTGATTCAGAGCGGATTGTAATTAACGGCTCGGACCATGCACACGCGTCCTTTTTCAATTTTCACGCGATAATTACCCTCGCGTTGCGTAACAAATGAATGATGCACGCTCCTTCCTCTTCGCATGTTTTTTTTTTCCACCGCCGACTCATTATTGCCGATGATTAATTCTGATGGATCAATAACAATTATTGTGTCGGAATCAATCATCGGACTGCGTGCGGATTGAAGGATTGAAGGGAAGCATTGGTAGGAGGCAAAAATGGGATGTGGGCTATCTAGTTGTACTAACTAATAGTCTTAGCTGAGAGGTGTATGATTGTGTGTGTGTTCACGTATGTGTATACGTATGCAAGTGTGTGTGCATGTACCGCAAATGAGGGCCTTAATTGAGAATGTAATTTTCTATGCCGCCGCTTGTCAATCAACTCTAATATTAATGGAATAATTAAATGGATAATATACTCCATCGGACGAGCGGAGTTGTGAGTGAGTGTGCATGCGATATGAATAGAATATTATGCGAGAGACCGCATTGACAGCCACTTATAAATAAAACGAGAATTGCGTGTTTCGAATGTCCACACTTTTCTCTTCTTCCTGTTTTGTCCCCGATTTATCAATTTCGTACTCTATTTTCAGTTCTTTCTTTCAATTCCTATTGATCGAACTATTATCCTTTGATTATTTGTAGACATTCTGGAAAAGCATGAAGATATAAAAAGCAAATGCATACTTCATCAGTTATTGGAAAATAAAAACAATTAATTTATTTTTGTTCATATTTTCTGATTTGTTCATAATCAACATTATTAAACAATAAATTCAAAAATATGATAAATAACGATAGTTTTGTAAGAATTAGGTGCAAAAATAGATATAATGTATACTTTATTACCCAAAACTAAACCAAATAATTAACAAAGCGATAAATTAATAATTAAGCATTCAAATGAAAGCTGAATAATCACTCTTTCAAATGTATGCATTGGTATTATTATAGCTTTTATGGTTTAGCTGTAATTCACTGTCAAAGTTGAAGAAACGTTTTTTAAGCCTCGGAAAGGCAGCGTCTTTACTTTTTTGCTTATAACTTGAAAACTATATGCGACAAATTAATAATTAAGCATTCAAATGAAAGCTGAATAATCATTCTTTAAAACGTATATACTGGTATTGTTAAAGGTTTTATGGTTTAGCTGTAATTCACTGTCAAAGTTGAAGAAACGTTTTTTTAAACCTTCGGAAAAGCAGTGTCTTTACATTTTTGTTTATTACTCGAAAACTATAGGCGACAAATTAATAATTAAGCATTCAAATAAAAGCTGAATAATCATTCTTTGAAACGTATATATTGGTATTGTTCCAGGTTTTATGGTTTAGCTGTAATTCACTGTCAAAGTTGCAGAAACGTTTTTTTAAGCCTCGGAAAAGCAGTGTCTTTACATTTTTGATTATTACTCGAAAACTATAGTCGACAAATTAATAATTAAGGATTCAAATAAAAGCTGAATAATCACTCTTTCAAATGTATACATCGGTTTTATTACAGCTTTTATGGTTTTGCTGTAATTCACTATTAAAGTTGAAGAATGTACCAAACTCGTATCAGTTCACCCTATATATTCTAATAAAAAAAATACTTGTAACCTATATTAATAAATTATTATAAATAAGCAGTAAATACTGCGGTACATAGTACTTTGTATTGGGGAAAATATAACAAATTGTCTTTAATTGTGTAAAAATCATCCTCTGGGAAAGGGAACAAACATAATTATAGAGATAATAGTTACTGGAATAGGGTTTGTTTGGGATATTTATATTATAGGACGAGGTGATGGATTTCGAGGGATACAAAATTTGGAGAAAGAGGATAAATTTGAGTCTTTTGAAATTAATTTAAGGGAAAAGGAGAGGTATCTATCGAGGACTGGAACAATTTTGGTTTTGGAGTAGGGGAGGTCATTCGGAGGGTAATTACATATATAATTTCCTAAAAACACAAAAAAAATACACATGTGGAACAACGTCTCGCGTAATGCAGTTTATTTAGTTCCTAAACTCTTCAAATCCGGTCTAATCGAGGACTTTAACACTTATACTTATTAACTAACACTAGCCAAATAAGTCAATATATTTTGATCTATTCATTAAGTACACTAAATATTTTGTCAAGTAGACATGTTTGCAATGTTTTTTTCACTAAAACTTTACTTTAATGAAAATATTTCTACATTTATGTATATGCAATTTTGTACCAAGTATAATATTTTCTTATGTTATTAAAGCTTTTCATATATTATATTTAGTGAATCCAATTGTGCCTAAGTCTTTCTGTCATTTTTTATATATTTTCATGCTTCAAATAAAAGTGAATAAGGATAATTTAATAAACAAGTTCGATCGATAATAATGACTGCAATAACTTATGATCTTTACTTCAAAGTTTGTTTTAATATACACGACCATTCTTATTACATTGTTTTCGTGAGTAATAATATATTTACAAAACATTTCAACAAATAAATTGATTTACCATATAGAAAATGCAACAATTACAATAATATAGAAAAATGATTACATAGCAAATAGATAATTTAAGCTAAATTCCAATTACAAAAATATTTTCGAATTTTATATAAATAATAATTATTATTAATGTTGTAAAATATACAAATTATGAGATTTTAAAACAATGATGGCTTTTCTTGGTGTTTTATTTAACTAATTAAAATGACTAATTAACAGTTCCATTTCAGTTTTATTAAACAGTAATTGGTTTTCTTCTTATTAAATATTTGATTAGTATAATAATTATGTGAATATATTATTATACATTAGTTTTTAATTGTGCATAATACACAAATTATAATACTTTTGGTATACATAGTAATAAACACACATCAATTTTGATTGAAAAAGTTAGGATAATATCAATGTATCAAAGATTAAAATTATGAAAATCTGATAGCCTATTTTGGTGTATTAATTAACTGAAGTCAATTCATATATCATATTTGTATGTGCTCGTATTTAAACAGTAATTAGTTTTCTTTTCATTAGTAATATTTCCCCATAAATAAAACAACATGACATTCAGGGGTATCCAGATTAATATCGATTATACAACGCGACAGGCGAGAGACTTTAATTGAATTGTGGCAAACATCGAACCGGAATTGAGCATAAATCTCGGAACCCGGTGAACTTTACAAAAAGAAACGAAAACAAGAGCCCCGTCAATCCGAGCTGATCTAATTTCCACATTCACACAGTCAGATTTGAATTTGAATGGGTTTCGGGCACATGCAAATCCAGTCGGAAATCACGGCTGATGTTTCTAATCTTATTATCTTATTGGGCCGTGGCGAAATTGCTTCTAACATTTACGTATTCGATCGATGTTGATTTATCGCTCATTTGGCAACACGCATTTTATTATGTGCGTAAGTCGAGGAGAAAATGAAGGCGAAAGAAAAAGTAGAAATCGACGTTTGTCCCATTATTCCCAGTCGTGTCATCTGATTTGGAGCCACGATTCCGGCTGTGGCTTATGTAAAGACAAAATGATTGAAAAAATGTGGTATACAAATACTCTAGCACTTGGACAATCTGACCCATTTCTCGAGGTGAAATAATGAACGCATTCGAAACAGATTATAATTCAATTAACGTTCGCCATTTTCAGTGCCTCTTATTTCGATTTGGATTTCTTCTCTTCACCTGACCTTTTCAGCCATAGAAATCTCATGAAATACGACTACTGCTCAATCCCACACACGCCTGTAATTTGTATGATCTTCATTGTGGATTCAGTGAAAAGAAAAAAGAAGTTTAATCTTGGTAATTCGAAATTAACATCTCGCTTGGATAATCTAATAACTACTTATTTGATGTTACGTTATTTTACAAGTTTATTTTACAAATTCATTGTAAGTTCACTTAAACTAATTTATAATCAAACTACCCAATTAGTATTCATTAATTGAGGTAGCCCAATTAGTATTCATTAATTGAGGTAGTTTGATGATTAGTTTCACGAAATTACATTTTAAGGGACAATTCTTGTTCAGAAATAAAAATGCTATAGTCAGAATGAGGATACATGCGTTATATCGTAAAGAAAATGAAAAGTTTTGTTCTTTTCAAACAAAGCAAAGCTTTAAAATATATATTAACTTACATATAAACAAAACAAATTTTAAAATTTATAATTAAAGTTCATAATTTCATCCTTTTTTTTTCCTCTTTCATTTAACAATTATTTACTATACGAAATTATTCCGTTGAAGACTAATTATTTATCAATACCATTTCTTCCAAAATCGTGATAATTTTCAATAAAAAAACATAAAACTTTTTCAATTTTAAACGTATTTAAAAATAGTTGTTAAGATTTTTCAATAGAAACTTCATTAATTTCATCTTCTTTGTATTTGTTACTAACAAAGTTTTCTGAATCTTCCTCTGAAAAATCATCATCTTACTTTTTCAATTTTAAACGTATTTAAAAATAGTTGTTAAAATTTTGCATTTGAAGCTTTAATAATTTCATCTTCTTTGTACTTGTTACTAACAAAGTTTTCTGAATCTTCCTCTGAAAAATCATCATCTTCTGCATTCAATAAATTTCTAACATATTCTTGATGAAACTCATCGATTGAGCATTTGGATAACTAAATTTCTAATTATACTTTTACTTCTACACATTTTAATCATATTATATAGTAATTGGAGTAATTTTTGGAGTGAACTTTTAATGATAAGTTAGACTTGAAATTACGGACTTTGACTTTAAACTCTGTTATAATTATCAATTACAACGTTAAACAATGTATAACTGTACTTTTTAATTCTAAATTAATGTGTTTCTTTCGTGAATTATAATTATGTATAATCTATTTATTATTTTACACAGTTTACTGGTTATTGCATATAAAGCGTCGTAAATTTAGTATAGCGAAGAATGAAGGTTTGAATGTAGTTATTGTCTGCATGGAGGATATTAAACATACCTAGAATTTAGCTAAAACCATCAAGAGGAGATGATAGCTTGCAATGTGGGCCTGCAGCTGATGGTAACTACCTTAGCTTGAATTACGTTAATCTGAAATAATTTATGGGGAAGTATCCATATGCGAGCCAAGCCCGTTACATTTATTTAACGACGTTCGCATTTTCAAATTGAAATATTTTCAAAACAAACATTACGAAACTGAAAACTTTATTGACTTTAATAAAGGTATTTCATTATTTACTTAAGTTAATCAGATTTACAAATTATGGATGCTAGATCTTAACTGACACTTTTTTCATTTGACACTTTTTGATGACATTGACACTTTTTTCATTTTCAGTTTGCATTCTACACTAAATACTTAAATTTTCACATGAATTAAGAATTTTTTTATAACTTTTACATGTAAATAACTTAACAATTAATTTGTTGAATAATTTCGTTCACTATTTATATATTATTATTATATATGTATCAAAACCTCAGATAGTGCGGATAATCTGATACGTCAATGTCCCGAACAGTTTGGAACCGGACAAATCGAGGACTAAATATAATTTACATATATATACTGTTAAAGAACGTTAATTAGCATATACAAAAAGAAGTAACTTTATGTACTGATTTTTAATATTATTTTTTATAATTAAGTCATTAATTTGTTATGATCTATACCTCTTTTTGTTGCAAATTTTGTACTTAAAACATTGAGTTTTCTATGAACACGACAATTTTACTTATTCATTTTCATAAGTATCAAGAAATTTTCATTAAACAATTCATTTTTAGATGCATATAACATAATATTTATATGTTTAATTATTTTCTCCGTTTTTTTTTTAATATTTTCATACAAATACTTGACTATTTAAAGGAATAAAAGAACAATAATTTATGTATTTTAATGTATTTCTTTTGAAATTTTAAAACCGAAGTATAATTAGCACTAATCGAAGCCGTACTATACGAGGTATGACTGAAATTACTATACTTTTTATTGTAATAAAAATTCTACTTGGGAAATAATTTATATAATTATGAATTGATTTCATATTCTTTCTATACAATACAAACATTTTTATGCAAAAAATGTTATTATCTCTTTTATTCTGTTGATTATGCATTTTGTTCGTATTTCCAAAATGTGAAGTGAATTTCGTATGTAAAGTTAACTGGATGAGATTATAATCCAATTAAATGTGATGTGCCCGTTGTTTGGTTGGGAAATGCTCCATTCCTGGGCTCGCCGTGTATTTATTGTCTGCACGGTGAGATGACAGTAATGAGGAGTCTGTTAGTAGTACTAAGAGACCTGCCGTTGATTGCAGTAAGTCAGAGGTTGTCAAAGCCTCGTGATCTCCGAGGAGACAAGACGCATTAGCGACATGCATTTTAGCCAACACACACACATACACACACTTACATTCAGACAGTGAAAGCTGCCACCAATTTATTGGACCTCAGCTAAGAAACCGCCTCTTATCGTTGCTCCTTTTTACACCACAGAAACCCACGCACGTCGCACCGCAGGAAATACCAGCTTTAAGGACTACTTCTTCTCAGGACGAGGAAAAAACATCAACATCATTCGAAATCCAATGATTTCTTTAGCTAATCAAATATTTTAATTAGAGAATCAATTTATATGCATTTCCTTGAAATGGAATACCATAAAAAACGTTTGAAATTACAAGGAATAATCAACTAAAATTGTACATTTCTTACAAATTTTCTTTTAACAATTACTAGTTTTATTTTATAAATTTTGATCAAATCGCACAACTTATTTTGAATTTCATTTGCTAAATATTCCTATAGTTTCAGATATAAGTTAGAAAATTGTAAAATAGAATTGTAATTTATATTATTTTTTATTAAAATTACATAAAATATGATGTAATATTCAAAACAAAATTGAAATATTTATTTCTTTAAGTTTTAGTTATCATATGTATATGTTCTTTTTTAAATATTTTTCAATCAGTTCAAAAACTGTTATTTCATTATATTATGCAATATATACTTTAAACTTTTAATATTGAAAATTGCCTATTTACAAATAGAAATATTGTGTTCTTTAAGATTTAGTTAAAATATTTATATATATATATTTTTTGTGTATAGTTTTCAGTCAATTTAAAAACTGTTGTTGTTATTAAATTATGCAGCATATAGTTTAAACTTTTATTATTTAATATTGAAAATTTCCTATTTTGAAATTGAAATATTGTGTACTTTAAGAAACTAAAGATTTGGTTATCATATCTATATTATTCATCCTTTTCATTCAGTATGGAAAACTATTATTTCATTATGTTGTGCAATGTACACTTTAAACAGTTATTAGTATTGCAATGAGTATTTATTTTATAAAACGATTTATTGCATTTATCTGCTTTCTATGTGCTATAAATACATTATACGAGCACAATGAGATTTTGCAAGATAAAAATCTCGTTCCCATAGATATTACCTCCTATCTGGTAATCTGTACTGCTTGGAACATTTCATACATCGTCTGTTGATATCCGATAAAGCAGTTATAAATCAGTTGAAAATCTTATACAATTTATGTACAATCTGAATAGTAAATTTAAAACTCTTTTCATGTAGTAATATGAACAAAACGTATACATTTTGAAACTTTTTCGATCTGAATAATAAATTATAAATTGTATTTTAAAAAGAGTAATATTTTCATGCAGAAATATCAACAAAATGTATTTTTTTTTTAACTTTTTCATACTTTACTTTATATTTTCTTAAATTATGTAATATATAAAACAGTAAAGACGATCATTAAAATAATTATTGATTTCTTCCATGAAAAAATATGAAATTTAAATGTGAATTAATGAAAAATTGTAATTGTTACAATTCATAAATCTAGGTGAAAAAATAGTTCAAATTCAATAGGAACGTTGAATATTTTCTTAAATTATGTAATATATAAAACAGTAAATTGTAAACAG